>CAMRHE010000057.1:4630000-4910000 GCA_947044405.1 Leptodactylus fallax
TATTATGCCCCGCATTGGCCACTGCACACGGTATTATGTTCCGCAGCAACTCCTGAACACAGTTTTATGCCCCATATTGGCCCCTGCACTGGTATTATGCTCCATAGTGGCCCCTGCACTTGTATTATGCTCTATAGTGGCCCCAGCACACGGTATTATGCTCCATAGTGGCCCCTGCACTGGTATTATGCTCCAGAGTGGCCCCTGCACAGGGTATTATGCTCCATAGAGGCCCCTGCACTGGTATTATCCTCCATAGTGGCCCTTGCACTGGTATTATGCTCCATAGTGGCCCCTGCACTTGTATTAATAATAATAATAATAATAATAGTCCTTTAATAGTCCCACAATGGGGAAATTCAGTGTGTTACAGCAGCAAAGATAAGCAGATACAAATACAAATACAACATGTACAGGAATGTTCCAAGGTGAGCTCTATAGTGGCCCCTGCACTCGGTATTATGCCCCATAGTGGCCCCTGCACTGCTATTATGCTCCATAGTGACCCCTGCACCCGGTATTATGCTCTATAGTGGCCCCTGCACTCGGTATTATGCTCTATAGTGGCCCCTGCACTTGTATTATGCTCCAGAGTGGCCCCTGCACAGGGTATTATGCTCTACAGTGGTCCCTGCACAGGGTATTATGCCCCATAGTGGACCACCCATGAACTATTATTATACTCTGGGGTCTTTTCAGACCCCAAAGTATAATGATTGGAGACCCAGGGGAGAATACAAACATAAAAACCAGAGTTTCTTACCTATCCTGGACACCGGTGCACTCCTTGCAGCTTTTGGCCCTGTTTAATTGCGCACACACGTCACGTGATCAGGCCGGCGACGCGACCTGATGACGTCACCAGAGGACTCAAGCCTGCTCGGAGTTACATCGGATCGCAGGAGGTGAGTAACACTGTTTTTTATGTTCCCTCACCAACCCTAGGCCTCCGATTATTATACTTCGGGGTCTGAATAGACCCCGTAGTATAATAATAGTAGTATTTGCGGCCTGCGGCCTAACTTACCGATGCCCGCGGCCACTCACAGCGGCATCCGCTTCCCTTTCTGCGTCCCATAGCAGAAGGGGAAGCGGGGGCGGCCACGAGCAGACGCGGGGTAGGTAAATAAATAGGCCCTGACCTGCCGGGGATACTCCAACAGGTAACGGCCTATTTATATATATAAAAAAAAGCTATACTCACCTGCGATGCCTTGATGCAGCCGCCGCCGCCTCCTCCTCTTGTCCGCGACGTCTGTGTCTCAGCGTAGGCGGCGTGATGACGTCATTGTGTCGCCGCCTGCGCTGAGATGCGACGTCTTGTAAACCAGCCCAGGACAGGCCGCGCTCAGCTCTGTGTTTTTTTTTTTTTTTTTTTTTTTTTTTTTTAAAGCGGCCTGTCCTGGGCTGGTTTACATTAAATAGTAAAATGCCGCCCCCCGGACAGTGCCGCCCGAGGCGGCCGCCTCACCTCGCCTCATTAGCGGTGCGACCCTGGTCAGAGGAAACCAAAGTAGAACTGTTTGGTAGAAACACAACTCGTCGTGTTTGGAGGAGAGTGAATGCTGAGTTGCATCCACAGAACACCATACCTTTCTATTTATCTGTATGTCTCTATCTATCTATTCTTTCTATCTATCTGTATGTCTGTCCTTCTATCTATCTATCTATCTATCTATCTTTCTATCTATCCTTTATACATTTTATTATGTGGTATTTTTAAAAAGACAGTCCAGGGTTAGAAAAGTCTCGCCGTTTTTGTCCATTGCCTTTTTGTGGCATTGCATCCTCATCTCTGCTCAAAATTATTGCTTGTAGGTAAAATATCTCCACCACCCTATATATACCACCCTAAAGCATACAGATGTAAACCTGCAGGGGGCTCCAGGTATTGCTGTACAGTCTCCTAGACCATTGTCTGCCGTGACCCTGAATCCTTACAACTTTATTTAACTGGGTGTAGCTATCATGATGAAAACATCTATGAGAACTTCTTGACACAAAGTCATTTTTAGCATTTGAATAGGCTTCATTGAAGAAGAAAATGTTTTTAAGACTGAGGGCACACATTGCAGAAATGCATAGCTTTTGGCCATTGCTGCCAGTGCATTCAGCTACACTATGTCTTTTTTTTTTTTTTTTTTAAATCTATAATGGAATCGCATAAGTAAAACATACTGAATTTTGTTGGGTAAAAAGGTCACAGACTCCAAAAAACACCTCAAATGGCAACTTGGTGTTACCATTTTACCATGTCAACACCGATCAGACAAATGTTAGTGTTTTCAGATGCACCCCATTGAGAAGAGGAATGGTAACACCCAGCTGTTAACTTTGACTTTGTACTTCCAGGAGGAATAACATAGGAACAGTACAAGGTAAATTCTGAGCAGCTTAGAAGGAACATATCACCAGTTTATTCATTAACTGTAATCAGGTAGTGAAATCTAACTTTTTTTCTAATCTGTTTCTATTCACTGATTGTAGATTTTTTATTCTATTTATTTGTGCATGATTATGGGGCGGCCATCTTGCCTGAGCTTCTCCTTTGCTCTGTTCACAGCATTGCTAGTGACTCAAGGCTATGGGCAGCAAAAGACTGAAAGTGACTTCTTGAAGTCTGTGGGAGAGTTTTCTGGACATGCTGTATGCAGGGGGTGGGAGTAGATATGCTGTGACATCTGTTAGTGGATACAGTGCTGGGCGTTATTTATAGAGGTGTTATCTTCTATTGTAGTACTGTCTATGATATAAATGAGAAGACAACTGCAAAGAACTCCCTCCCAAATAGGCAAATATTATTGTATTATTAGGCTTAGTCTCCAGAGGGAAAATTGCAGGATATAGTACTTTTTTTTTTGTCATGTACAGTACAGACCAAAAGTTTGGACACACCTTCTCATTCCAAGAGTTTTCTGTATTTTCATGACTATAAAAATTGTAGATTCACACTGAAGGCATCAAAACTATGAATTAACACATGTGGAATTATATACTTAACAAAAAAGTGTGAAACAACTGAAAATATGTCTTATATTCTAGGTTCTTCAAAGTAGCCACCTTTTGCTTTGATTACTGCTTTGCACACTCTTGGCATTCTCTTGATAAGCTTCAAGAGGTAGTCACCTGAAATGGTTTTCACTTTACAGGTGTCCCCTGTCAGGTTTAATAAGTGGGATTTCTTGCCTTATAAATGGGGTTGGGACCATCAGTTGTGTTGTTCAGAAGTCAGGTGGATACACAGCTGATAGTCCTACTGAATGGAGTGTTAGAATTTGTATTATGGCAAGAAAAAAGCAGCAAAGTAAAGAAAAACGAGTGGCCATCATTACTTTATGAAATGAAGGTCAGTCAGTCCGAAAAATTGGAAAAACTTTGAAAGTGTCCCCAAGTGCAGTGGCCAAAACCATCAAACACTACAAAGAAACTGGCTCACATGAGGACCACCCCAGGAAAGGAAGACCAAGAGTCACCTCTGCTGCGGAGGATAAGTTCATCCGATTCACCAGCCTCAGAAATCGCAGGTTAACAGCAGCTCAGATTAGAGACCAGGTCAATGCCACACAGAGTTCTAGCAGCAGACACATCTCTACAACAACTGTTAAGAGGAGACTGTGTGCACCAGGCCTTCATGGTAAAATAGCTGCTAGGAAACCACTGCTAAGGACAGGCAACAAGCAGAAGAGACTTGTTTGGGCTAAAGGACACGAGGAATGGACATTAGACCTGTGGAAATCTGTGCTTTGGTCTGATGAGTCCAAATTTGAGATCTTTGGTTCCAACCACCATGTCTTTGTGCGACGCAGAAAAGGTGAACGAATAGACTCTACATGCCTGGTTCCCACCGTGAAGCATGGAGGAGGAGGTGTGATGGTGTGGGGGTGCTTTGCTGGTGACACTGTTGGGGATTTATTCAAAATTGAAGGAATACTGAACCAGCATGGTTACCACAGCATCTTGCAGCGGCATGCTATTCCATCCGGTTTGCGTTTAGTTGGACCATCATTTATTTTTCAACAGGACAATGACCCCAAACACACCTCCAGACTGTGTAAGGGCTATTTGACCAAGAAGGAGAGAGATGGGGTGCTACGCCAGATGACCTGGCCTCCACAGTCACCAGACCTGAACCCAATCGAGATGGTTTGGGGTGAGCTGGACCGCAGAGTGAAGGCAAAAGGGCTAACAAGTGCTAAGCATCTCTGGGAACTCCTTCAAGACTGTTGGAAGACCATTTCAGGTGACTACCTCTTGAAGCTCATCAAGAGAATGCCAAGAGTGTGCAAAGCAAAAGGTGGTTACTTCGAAGAACCTAGAATATAAGACATATTTTCAGTTGTTTCACACTTTTTTTGTTAAGTATATAATTCCACATGTGTTAATTCATAGTTTTGATGCCTTCAGTGTGAATCTACAATTTTTATAGTCATGAAAATACAGAAAACTCTTGGAATGAGAAGGTGTGTCCAAACTTTTGGTCTGTACTGTATATAATCTTGATAGTGAGATGGAAAATGTTTATATATATATCTATATATATAGTATATATATATATATATACACAGTGCTGGCCAAAAGTATTGGCACCCCTGCAATTCTGTCAGATAATACTCAATTTCTTCCAGAAAATGATTGCAATCACAAATGCTTTGGTAATAATATCTTCATTTATTTTGCTTGCAATGAAAAAACACAAAAGAGAATGAAAAAAAAAGTCAAATCATTGATCATTTTACACAAAACTCCAAAAATGGGCCGGACAAAAGTATTGCCACCCTCAGCCTAATACTTGATAGCAGAACCTTTAGAGAAAATAACTGCGAACAACCGCTTCCGGTAACCATCAATGAGTTTCTTACAATGCTCTGCTGGAATTTTAGACCATTCTTCTTTGGCCAATTTCTCCAGGTCCCTGCGATTTGAAGGGCGCCTTCTCCAAACTGCCATTTTGAGATCTCTCCACAGGTGTTCTATGGGATTCAGGTCTGGACTCATTGCTGGTCACGTTAGAAGTCTCCAGTGCTTTCTCTCAAACCATTTTCTAGTGCTTTTTGAAGTGTGTTTTGGGTCATTGTCCTGCTGGAAGACCCATGACCTCTGAGGGAGACCCAGCTTTCTCACACTGGGCCCTACATTATGCTGCAAAATTTGTTGGTAGTCTTCAGACTTCATAATGCCATGCACACGGTCAAGCAGTCCAGTGCCAGAGGCAGCAAAGCAACCCCAAAACATCAGGGAACCTCCGCCATGTTTGACTGTAGGGACCGTGTTCTTTTCTTTGAAGGCCTCTTTTTTTTTCCTGTAAACTCTATGTTGATGCCTTTTCCCAAAAAGCTCTACTTTTGTCTCATCTGACCAGAGAACATTCTTCCAAAAAGTTTTTGGCTTTCTCAGGTAAGTTTTGGCAAACTCCAGCCTGGCTTTTTTATGTCTCTGGGTCAGAAGTGGGGTCTTCCTGGGTATCCTACCATAGAGTCCCTTTTCATTCAGATGCCGACGGATAGTACGGGTTGACACTGTTGTACCCTCGGACTGCAGGGCAGCTAGAACTTGTTTGGATGTTAGTCGAGGTTCTTTAGCCACCATCTGCACAATCTTTCATTGAAATCTCTCGTAAATTTTTCTTTTCCGTCCGCATCTAGGGAGGTTAGCCACAGTGCCATGGGCTTTAAACTTCTTGATGACACTGCGCACGGTAGACACAGGAACATTCAGGTCTTTGGAGATGGACTTGTAGCCTTCAGATTGCTCATGCTTCCTCACTATTTTGCTTCTCAAGTCCTCAGACAGTTCTTTGGTCTTCTTTCTTTTCTCCATGCTCAATGTGGCACACACAAGGACACAGGACAGAGGTTGAGTCAACTTTAATCCATTTCAACTGGCTGCAAGTGTGATTTAGTTATTGCCACCACCTGTTATGTGCCACAGGTAAGTAACAGGTGCTGTTAATTACACAAATTAGAGAAGCATCACATGATTTTTCAAAGGGTGCCAATACTTTTGTCCACCCCCTTTTTTATGTTTGGTGTGGAATTATATCCAATTTGGCTTTTTGACAATTCTTTTTGTGGTTTTCCATTGACGACAAATTAAATGAAGATATTATTACCAAAGCATTTGTGATTGCAATCATTTTCTGGAAGAAATTGAGTATTATCTGACAGAATTGCAGGGGTGCCAATACTTTTGGCCAGCACTGTATATATATATATAAAATGAAAATAATTAATTAAATATAATTTATAATTAATAAATAAAACAATTAAACAATAATAATTTAAAAAAAATGTATACTGTGTATATGTGTGTATGTATGTATAAATATATATATATATGTGTGTGTATAATTTATATATATATATATATATATATATATATATATATACAAAAATTGTTAAAATTTTATTTAATTTATAATATATAATTTTGCATCTCATTTTCAAATTATATTTAACATAAAAACTTGGTTTGGAAATAGGTCATTTTCCGGTGACACAGATCCCTTAAAGCAGTGGCTTGTAATGGTAATGCTCTAGTAATGAACCTGTCCATATTCTCACATGCCAGTGTATAAAACAACTCCCTTTGTTTTCCTTGCTGCCGTCCATAGCCCTTTACAAGCTGAAAGATTTCATCGATAGTCGCTTATGCTTGTGGGTGAACAAGATTAACTGTGATAATGTAATTCTAGTTAAAATGAATGGCACGGCGTGCTACCATATAAATAGATTGGCAGGAGATCATGTTACCATCGGGCACATTGCTTTCTGAAGAGGTAAAGGGCAGCTTTCAAGGTTTTATAGTCTGTGTATTTAGACATGCTCGGCTTATAATAAATTGTTTAGGCAGGTCATTATTACTATACTATTTTGTATATAAACACTTACGCACAGACTATTTGCTAAGAAAGGGCCTTGTATCCAGTGAGAAGAAAACCCCAGTGTCATATAAATCTATATTTCCGAGAATGTAATCTGTTTAGTCAAGGGAAAAACACATGCTTACATGAAGAGATCATAGCTAAAAGGAGACCTACCTGAAGAAATATAGGAAAGACACCTAGTCTGGGGCTACAAACAGACGTTCCAGTGTTATGTGGGGCAACTTCATGCTTAAAGGATGCAAAGAGTTGGAGTTGGTGACTATGGTGAAAGGTCCCCTTTAAAGGGAACCTGTCAGGTTGATTTAGAACATGCACAGGTTCTTATGGACCAGGGCTTTAGTGTCCCAAATGGCTCTGTTATAACGCAATCCGCAGCTGCATTAAAAATAAAAAAGCTTCATTGCGCATGTGCAGTGGAGCTGGGGCTTACAACTCTGGCTTCACTTATGAACAGCGCAGGCGCCAGGATCAGCGGAGGTTAGTCCAATGAGACTCATCTCTAGATAAGTATAAAGCTTTTATATTTTTATCGCGGCTGCAGATTATAACAGGGAGATTTGGGACATTAAACCCCGTTCCATGAGGACTTGGGGGTGGTTTAGTGCCCTAAATCACCCTGACAGGTTCCCTTTTAAAGTGAGTCTACCACCAATAAAACCACTTATAAACCACTTGCATGCTGTTATAGCACTGGTTAATAACATAGTGAACATATTGAGAAATTATTCTGTACGCAAATAAGTTACTCAGGGCGGGTCCACGCCTAAGGGGCATGGTTTTATTTTGTGGTCACTGCACATTACTGACCATGGGGCAGGTTTATCTTTCTATTTTGGGGGCCGCAGTGGGTGGTGAACACAAAAGAAAGTGAGTATTCCAGCAGATGAGGCCCCGTCCCAAGTGCACATGGAATAAAACTTAAAATTCCCAGCCGCAAGATTGCAAAGGAAACGTATGCACACTATGTCACTAAGCAGTCATACAATGACATATAAGTGGCTTAGGTGGTGGTAGACTCCCTTACATTAGATACGTTCTGGCCAGACCCAGTGCGCATGAGAGTGTTGGATTTCAACATATCCGACGGATCTTTTATGCTCATGAGAGATAAGCTTATGCCAGTGGTGTATGGAAATGGCTTATTCTCTTCTCCCCAGCCGAGCATGCGTGTGCTATATAGTTATAGCGATTTTGTTCACAGCTGCCATCATGCAGCCAAAGGTCACGGTGGCGCCCTGTGGCATTGCAAGTAATTTAAGTGAATGAGGTTTCTATTTGATGGCACTTCTCTGCTGTAAGATGAGTGTGGCTTCTCTAAACAGTAGTAAATAGGGATTATGGAGGTCTGCCATGACCTCAGGTCTGTGGTCTCCTGACCTGTGTTAAAGCTTGCAAAGTGTCCTTAATAAACCCGTCTGGTTATCGCCTTATCAGCAGGGCTTTTTGTTGAGTACGAATTCCAGTTACAATAAAATAATCCTGGAAGCCTAGTAAGCATTCTATCCTTGTACAAGCTGAATCCTAAGACAACATGAGGATAGATGGGCCATATTTACAATGCAGTAAACTGCCGAGAATCCAGCAGACGCTGATAGTCCTCAGGTACATGCAAGATCCTTAGAGGACTGAAAAAAGAATTACATAAAATGCTTAATTGTACAGTAATGGGTTATGGGGTCATATATTCCCTCATTGTCTAAAATGTAGGCCTCCTATGTGGTGCAATCTGATATCTATGGTTGCTCACTATATGGCACTTTGGTGCTGTCCTACTGGGACACTTGATATGGTCCCGAATGTAAGTATCCACGTCCGCCATGTCCATAGAATATGCTATAAATCCTTGGTAGATTTGGGGTTCCACCTCTGGGACCTTCATTTATATCCAGAATTTTGTTCAATTTGAAGCCACAAATGAAAGAGAGAAGGTTGTGCATGGGTGAGTGTCTCTAGTCACTTTTACGGGGCTTCCAAAAATAGCTGAGCAGGTAAAGGGAAAGACTCACACACGGCTCTCTCATTCTCTTTAAGCCGCAAGGATAGATGTGAGACACAGAGGGCAGACTTGCCTCTATAACATATCCTATGGCTATAGCCATAGATTCCTAGATGGGGATACCTCTTTCATTTTTATTGTCTTGCTGTTGTGTACTGCTGTATAGTAGTCTGGATAATACAGGGTTATTCCCTTCTGGGATAGCGCTATATATTACACCATGCAACATTTACATGTGATATGACACTGTGTTATATTAGAATGCTACAGAAGTCTGAAAATTCATATTGTACATGCAGGATTTGATGCAGATTTTGCTGAAGATTTGATGCATATTTCACCCTTAGCGTACACATACTGCCTCTTATGACACAGGTATTTTTCAGTAGCGTGTGAAGGATACTTGTTAAAATCTCCTTGATTTTGTTGTTAGACAGAATTACTGCAGATATGCCATGTGCAATTCTGCACAGAAAACCCATAGCCTTTCCAGTATGTGCGGATGATCTATTATGACCACATGCAACTCCTAAGTATACAGAGCCATATTATGTACATGTGCATGAGTCTAGGGGTCAGGCCATGTGTGTGCAAATTTTTTTTCCATCACATATCTTATTGCAAGTCTGCAGCAATGTGTAAGATGCAGATTTTACTGTAAGTTGTATTGTAGAGTCACTCCTATTCAGATGTAGCAGAGTTAACCTGAACTTCTGCAATTGGTTAAACTGCTGCAGCGTGATATCTTATCACTGAAGACAAAAAAAAAAGTCATCGGAAAAACATTTTTCAATGATTTTACTTTGGTTTTTGTGATAAAATAGCAGGCTGCAGCAGTTTAACCAATTGTAGAAGTTCGGGTTACCTCTGCTACCTACAGGGAATGAAGGGGTGAAAATTGTGTATTTAAAACTCCCTCCATATTTATTGTACTGTTGTTGCTGCAGATTTGGGATACAAATTTGCAGCAAATCTGCCATGTCTGACCTCGCCCCGAGTATGAACGTGTGCACCTTGATCTCTCAGTGCACTAAATCTTTGTAGATACTTTAACTCTAGCATTTTTCATTTAGAATCAGTCAATTTTGAGGAATTGTCTGTATGATGGGAAGCTTATCAGTCTTATCCTCCAGCACTATGGTTACAGACTACCTGGAAATGACACACAGATCACTGAGGTCACACTATACTGCCCCAAGCTGTATACGGAGCACACTTGGATTTGACATCAATATTTAGCACAGTCTTGGATGACATATTGGATAATTGTCTCCTCTGACACGAGGCCGCCTTATAAATAGATAGTGCGCTGCTGTCGTACTTTACACAACTTTTATTAGGTCAGTGAGATTTAAATTGAGATTGTGCAATGTTGTCATTGCCGTACATGTGAAAAGAACCCAGATTAGAGTCTGAGCAAGCCGCAGCATGTCATAAAACAGCATTGCCCTCTGTATTAGCTCAGACTGTCGCTGAAAGTAATAATAGATCAAGCATGGGACTGCTGCAAATGTCATATGGCTCCATGGCCTGCTATGCAGGTGGGGAACTCTGATGCAAACACAATTGTTAATGCAAGTGGCCATACCCATAGCATGGACATCAGTGAGACCTCAGCCTGCCTTCTGGTGTAATATTCACTGCATTAATAATACTGCTCATATAAAACACGCAGCAACATTTTTACATTACCAGTAGGACTATCCTGATGTGATACTTTGTATGCATTGTGCTATTCCTCTGTTATGCCTCCTGAAAATATATGAATAATTGACAATTGGTGTAGTTGATTTTTTTTTGTATATTTCAGGTGGCTCAGTGGTTAGCATAAATCTAGGATAGTCCATAAAGCTTTGACCTTCAGAACTGACAACAGGTTCTATCTATTTATATCGCTTGCTTGTATAGCGCCAACCTATTCCACAGAGGTTTACAGACATTGTTATTTAGACCGAACCACATTTGTTCGGGCTGGTTCTGACTCGGGGTCCCCTGATCAGCCCAGCGCCTGGCACTAGAGTTGCTCTGCCTCCTTCCTCTTCTATTTGTTCACTGTGTATTGCCTATACTATGGGCACTGGCGGACTAAATAATAAAGTCAGCCCCATTGGCATTAGTGCAGCTAAAACACACTGAATAGGTAGTGAATTGAGGAGTCAGAGTGACTTAGGGACTTGTACGCACTTACTTTCTGGCTGGGTTCTTATTTAGCCTGAAAATTAGTTATTGGCTAGTTCTGTCTTGGGATAACCCTAGACCCAGCACCCGGCATCTGAGTCTCTCCGCCACCTCCTACCTCTTTCTATTAAGTGTGTATTACCCTGTACTATGGCAGCTGGCAGACTGCGTAATAAAGCTGGCTAAGTGCACACCTGCGTTGGGATTTCCATTCTTCGAGACTGCTTGGCGACCAGAAAAATGGAAACCCAATCCGCTTAAAAAGCGGTTACGCACAGACCCCATAGACTATAATAGGGTCCGCCGGGTTTCCCCCGAAAAATACGGAGAGAAAAGTCCTGCTTGTAGGACTTTTTCTCTCCTCATTTTTCAAGTAGAATGGGGGACAGAATCGCTGACCAGTCACCAAACGCAGGTGTGACCGTAGCCTTTCACTAGGTTCACACTGGTGTTTCCTCGTTTCCCTCCACTTAAATCGACGGAGTGAAAAGTCCATTATAAAATGGGCGGAAACCCGGCGGACTCCATTATAAAGTGCACAGGGTTTCCATTCTTTGGGTCTGCATGGGGAAACCTGACGCTAATGTGAACCTTTAGCCCCATAGTACAGGTAATACACACTGAATAGGTAGAGGATGTAGTAGGCAGAGAGACAGCACGGAAATCCAAGGTTTGGGCTGAACAGAACCTGACCAAAGAAGTACGTGCATACAGGTCCCTGGATAACCTCTTTATCTTCACGCTGTACCAGAAACCTATATTACAGTGGAAGGTTAATAAAGTACTAGAAAACAGAAGTACATGGTGCCTGAAATTACCCACAAGCATCTTGTGTCAGTTCTCTTTATGTGGGGGCTTTAAGGTTCCCCTCATAAATCTGACAGTGTTCCCTTGCTGTGGAATGTTAATAGAGAGCAGTAAAGTGCACAGCCTGGTCTGCATGAAGGATCAAGTGGCCGGGCCCAGGCATATGTGCTGACAGTAGCTTCACCTCAGATAAAAGCTGCGGGGTGTCTGCTAAACCCAGCAGTGACCTGTGTACTGTGTCTATATCCTGGCCTTAGAAAGAAAGAAATCCGTCAAGGACAAGGAGAATAAAACACTATGTAAGGTATAATACATGGGAAGGGGTAAATATATAGTTTATAGTAAATTTTACCCCAACTATTAAAGTGCATATATCACTTCCCTTGACGTATCTGCTAAAACAGACTCTTGTATTCCCATAAAATAACTTTTCTTAGATCTTTACATTGTGCCGTCCCTCTACCTATTACAGCGGTGTATAGTACATCACTTATAACATCTGGCACATGTTTATTGGTTTGTCTATAAATACGTTCCAACCCCATCCACCTGAGTACCCCTAGAAGAAGCCATGGTGTAAAACCTGTATCGGGGTCTGATGTGTGTTATCATCCACTTGGATTTAGAATAATAATAATGTTTTATATTTATGTTTCACAAACATAATTCATGACATTTTACAAATTATACAGACAAAATGAGACATTACAGAGTAAGGGTATGTTCACACTGAGTTTTTTGCAGGATGATTTTGAGGTGGAATCCTTCTCAGAATCCGCCTCCCATTCGTTTCAATGGGAGTCAGTAGCAGTTTTTCTCCCCTAGCTGATTTTTTCAGCTAGAGGGGAAAAAAAGTGATATGACTTATCTTCAGGCAGATTCCGCCTTGAAAAACCCATTGAAATCAATGGGAGGCTGAAAAAACACAAGCGTTTTTACAGGGAAGTTTTCAGGTCCATACAGTGTGCTGGAGCAAAAAACTGCGACAAAAACCGCAAAGAAAAACGCGGCACGAAACACATCATGTAAAAAAAAAAGTGTCATAAAAACAATTCCTGAAGCAGATTTTTTCAGCTTGCAAAAAACTCTGTGTGAACATAACCTAATAAGTTGGTTTGAGGGCCTTGCTTGTGAGGGTACAATCTATGAGGAAGAGGAGGTGACACAAGAGGTAGATTATATAGAATAATATGTTTCATTTGTGACTTTGACATTTCCCGTTTATGGCTATTACGACCATTGATGGGTTTATTGCTATACCTGCTCTATATTTTTTTTCAGCTTGTGACCTCCTTCCTCTGTCTGTGGTTAATTGTTATGTGACTGTAAACTTTGCAACTGATATCAATAACGTATTTTTTGGATAAAAAGTAAAATTGAATTTATCAGAGATTATATAGATTTTTCATAGTCTGGGGGATGGGGGTGTTTATTATAACTGATGAAATTCATAAAAAAATTACTTTTTAATCTAATATTAATCATGCTGCGGAACATGTTGGCGCTATATAAATAAAATGTATTATTATTTTCTTTTTTTTTTATTATTTCTGATTTTAATTGTCCTTTTTTTTTTTTTTTTAATAAAAGAAGGCTAACTTTTTATAAGTAGTTTAACATACAGCGCAGTCACTCAACGCCTCCATAATGTCCTTAAATTAATATTGAATTTTTAGACAACTCACTCCATTCTTACCCCTACAGCAATCTTTTTTTTTTTTTTTTAATATAAGAACCATCCCATTATCCATGACCACTTTTTAATGGAGTTTTGGGCGTGATCTCACTGTATATTAAAAACTAAGCTAACTTTCCCATGGCCACTGCTTCTGATACATTATATACCATATGAATGAATCTACTGGGACGTAAACAATTTAGCAAATTAAAAAAAAAGAACTGCTTAAAAGATCAATAAATCATTCAAAGCTCCTCAACCAAGACCTTATAGGTTTCCATAGAGGTTGAGTTTGTTGCCAGTATACAAAAAGTTCACAATGCGGTGAAATGTGCTAATTGTTTTATTACAGCGCCCCTGCCAGGATTGATGGTGGAGTCCAGGAGCCTTCTAAATGAAATAATAACATGAGGCTGAAGCACCCACTTAGTTATTCCGCTGTCGCTTTTTGAGAGTGTTTGTTTGTTTTTTTGGCAGGAGCGGGATTCCTGACTCTGTCTTAGCTCCTGCAGTAAAGTTTGACAGAGGTCATCGAAACAGCAACAAAAACAAACAGCGGAGCATTGAATAACCAGCTTAGCAGTAGGCATAGTGTCCCTGTGTTGCATCCTATCAAGTTATCAGTACCTCAGCCAAGCCATCTCTGTTACCTAGTCAGAGACTTTCCACCATGGAAATAGTCAAATCTCCCTGTACCTCCTGCTGGGCTTTACGTGCATGATATGAAGGGTTAACACCGCATTTACAGCCCCTAGCAATTAGAACATGAAGTGCAGCGGACAATAGTAAAATGTAAGATTGTATTAAACATTATATAATGTTAGGATCAACCCCTTGTCCAGGAGCCGGTCAGGTAGTTCTTATTTTGCTCACCATTTCTTTAGACTTTGGATTACAAGGACTGTTCTCAGGATAATGTATTCATGTTAGTGGCTTCGAACTAGAGTTTATAGTCAAAGGGTTTTTCTGGATTCTCGATATTGATATGCCTATCCTTGGGCTATTAATATCAGATCAGTGGGTATTGGACGGTCGCCACCCTCAGTGGTCACCTGCTCAAATGGACCACGGTGCTTGGGTGAGCACTGCATCCTCTTCATTGCAAGCATTGCTCTGTACATCTGCGTTGCACCATTTTAGTAGCCACTGTACAGGTTACTGCAGCTTTGTCCCATTGTCTGGACAGTCGCTACAAAGTAGTAGTGTGCAGGTGTACAGATAAGTGTAAGAAGAGGCTACCTGCTCTCACCCAAGCATCATGGCCCCTTCTTACTGCTGATCTAAAGTTGGACCCCAATGAGTGTGATATTGATGGCCTTTCCCAAAGATTGTCGGGAAAACCATTTAACTACTTTAGAATTTAGTCTATATTTATTAATCTGCCTCAGTTCCTCTTCATTTTCTGCCTTCTGAATGGGCCCTACAGGCCCTATTTATGCAAGTTTTGTTGTCCAGGCCCATTCATTGAAACGTATGATCCTGGAATGAAAGGCAAACTAATACCATCCATGTGTCATTTGTGCCACTTTCTCGCAGACCGTACATGTACACATTTGTGTGCATGTATCCGCACATATTTTGTTATTCACCATGTACCTGTCTTACTTGTGTGTTGCATTTACTGTGTCCTACAGATAAATGGTCTTAACCACAACAAATTACAGATACATCTGCAAGTCCATTGATTAATTTACATAGGAACATCTCGGAAATTGCCCCTGCCGATATAATTAGATGGTGTACTTAAGATACTGTACATGAGGTTTTATTGTCTTATGTGGGTTTGTCACTTTTTGGTAAAATGTTTTATTGGGAATGTGGGATGGAGGAAATTATCTGAATGGCAGAAGCTTCTTTATCTCAGTTGATAGCTTCTCAGTTGATAAGTCGCTAATTGATATCGTTATGTATGAAGCAGGGTCTGTTTCATTGCCTTCTGATTCTTTGATAAGAATAATAAGGGGTCATAGAACTCAAGTAGGAAAAGAATTTATCTTCCCTATCTCTTTGATATGAAACAGACTCTTCTGTCTTTAATGTAGTCTCAAAGAGATGGTTGAATTTCCCTCTTCATTCACAATGTTGTCTCTTGAAGCAATTACCAGTGATAGCAAACTCCATTGTTAACACCTCCCTTATCGACTTACCTTGTGGGGTAGTGTTAATTCACTTCTACAAGGTATACTGAGATATCCTGGACTCTGGCCAGAAGCGTAGCTGGAAGCTCATAGAGCCCAATGCAGAATCTGTAATGGGGCCCCTCTTTACCCTGTGCTATTTAGAATAGTGTTATATTTTATGTTGATTTGGGCCCCTTAAGGTCTGGGGCCCAGTAGTGACTGCTATCGCTGCACCCCTTATAGCAGTGGTTCTCAAACTGCGGTGTTTGTACTCCTGGTGGTATGTCCCATATTTGAGAATCACTATTCCCCAATGCCCAGGATGGATGCCCTTGCACAGCCAAGGGTGTTATCCTTACTTTAGAAGTGCAAAGAGTGGTTTTATCAGTGCTGATGGAGGTACCTTGGAAAATGAGTGGTGATCTCCATTCGTTACTCCCTACTCTGGTCTTCACTTCCTCCCTGCTCCAGATGCCAAGTACTGACATCATAGCAGGTCCTGGAGCTGAGTGGTGGGTAATAAATACAGCAAACCACTCAACTGGGTGTGAGGGCACTGAGGGGACCATTTTATTACATATAGGAGCACTGAGGGGACCATTCTGCTATATATAGGACCACTGAGGGGACCATTCTACTAATGTGCGAACACTGAGGGGACCATTCTACTACAAGGGGTTAGCACCGAGGGGACCATTCTACTACAAAGGTTAGTATTGAGGGGATCATTCTACTACATGTAGGAGCACTGAGGGGACCATTCTACCTCAAGGGGTTAGCACTGAGGGGGCCATTCTACTACAAGGGGTTAGCACTGAGAGGGCCATTCTACTACAAGGGGTTAACACTGAGGGGCCATTCTACTACAAGGGGTTAGCACTGAGGGGACCATTCTACTGCAAGGGGTTAGCACTGAGGGGACCATTCTACTACAAAGGGTTAGCACTGAGGGGACCATTCTACTACATGTGCAAGCACTGAGGGACGATTCTACTACATGTGGGAGAACCAAGGGGGCCATTCTATTACATGTTCATGCACTGAGGGGACCATTCTACTACATGTGTGAGCACTAAGGGGACCATTCTACTACAAGGGGTTAGCACTGAGGGGACCATTCTACTGCAAGGGGTTAGCACTGAGGGAACCATTCTACTGCAAGGGGTTAGCACTGAGGGGACCATTCTACTGCAAGGGGTTAGCACTGAGGGGACCATTCTACTGCAAGGGGTTAGCACTGAGGGGACCATTCTACTGCAAGGGGTTAGCACTGAGGGGACCATTCTACTGCAAGGGGTTAGCACTGAGGGGACCATTCTACTGCAAGGGGTTAGCACTGAGGGGACCATTCTACTACATGTGCAAGCACTGAGGGGCGATTCTACTACATGTGTGAGCACTGAGGGGACCACTCTACTACATGTGGGAGCACAAAGGGGGCCATTCTATTACATGTTCATGCACTGAGGGGACCATTCTACTACATGTGTGAGCACTGAGGGGACCATTCTACTGCAAGGGGTTAGCACTGAGGGGACCATTCTACTGCAAGGGGTTAGCACTGAGGGGACCATTCTACTACATGTGCAAGCACTGAGGGACGATTCTACTACATGTGGGAGAACCAAGGGGGCCATTCTATTACATGTTCATGCACTGAGGGGACCATTCTACTACATGTGTGAGCACTAAGGGGACCATTCTACTGCAAGGGGTTAGCACTGAGGGGACCATTCTACTACATGTGCAAGCACTGAGGGGCGATTCTACTACATGTGTGAGCACTGAGGGGACCACTCTACTACATGTGGGAGCACAAAGGGGGCCATTCTATTACATGTTCATGCACTGAGGGGACCATTCTGCTACTTGTGTGAGCGTTGAGGTGGCCATTTTACTAAATTTGGGGCACTGAGGGAGTCATGTCATTACATGTGGAGGCACCAAGAGGCCAATTATATAACTGTTGATGGTGGTGTCAAAGCAAGCCTTATTTTGTTAACACTTGTTAATGATCGCATTTTTGGGGGTACTCAGTTGGGAGTTTTTCATAATAGGAGATATTTTGCTTGAAAAGATTGAGAAACACTTCTCTATAGCTACATCCCTGACTCTGGTAAATGAAGACTGGTGACTGGTAGCTCTTTCTAACTATTCATACAAACAAAAAAAACAACAACTTTAAAGCAGCGTACTAAGTAAACATGGGCTCCAGAGTTTAACCTACCACCAGCAGAGTATGAGTGGATAGTCATAGAAGTGTTTTTCTTGTCCACTGAGAATGGAAAGTCAAGTCATGACCCCCTGCAGGGCCGGAGTCTATTAGCTCCGCTGCTCCTCCATGTCTGATGGGTCATGGTGTGGTTTTTGTTTTGTTTGAAGTGTTTGTTTTTGTTTGTTCTCGGTACATTTAGAATGGGGTAGAAGAGCTCTGCTTTCCATTGAGGAAAAAGGCAATCAAAAGAGGTTTTATAGGGGGAGATCTGTTTATTGTTAAATTCCTGACCCCGCATTGGACACCTCTTGCCACCAAGGCACATCTCTCATTATCTCTGCTATCAGCTCTAGAGCCCATAAACCCTCTCATCTGTTTCTTATCACAAATCACAATCTGTTATATTTTCCACGCAATGTGTGCACAGTCACAGCAGACACATGCTGTAATTTAAGACATCCTCTATTGCATGTTCCTCATTATAAAGTTAGCTATATAGGTACATAAGATAGCTGTTGGCTTCACAAGAAACTTTCTCCTTCCCAACTTTTCCATAAACTTCTTTCCGACTCCATCATAAACATGGAAAGTTTTAGTCACCTTAGCATGCATGTATAAAAAAAAAAAAAAAGTGGGAATAAGTAGCTACTAGGTAGCTCTAGCATTGTGGATCTCCCAGGGAACAAAGTATCCCCTTGTTTGCCTTGAGATGAGGCAGACCTTGGGGTGACAGTTGCCTCCTGTGTACATTGGACTAAATTTATTGAAGTGTCATTTTTTTGTGCTATTGTGTCAGGGGGTGTTTGGTGACCATTTTTTTATACACTTTATTAACCTATCTAACTTCCTTTTTATTATAAAAAAGGCTGTAACATTCTCCTTAGCAACCCACTAATAGGGAAAGTACATATACATTTGTATGTGAATATGCAGAGCTGAAGCATTTACCAAAGGGGAAGATGGTCATTTCAAATGGCTGTATCTCTGGTTTTATACCACCTAAAATGGTCGTCAGCTTTTATATGCTGCCAAGCTATAACAGAACCTGAGATATCACTAGTTAAAACTGTGAACCATGCACTTCATGCTGCATAGAAAATCACATTCCCAAATGTGTTATTAACTGGTGATATCTCTAATTCTTTTATAGCAAGTACTTCAATCTTGGCAACATGAAAGCTGAGAACCATTTTCCTAGGTAGAATAAAACTGGAGATACGGCCATTTAAAATGACCATCCTCCCCCTCTGGTAAATACTTTAGCTCTATGTACTACATTGAGTACAGGTGTACGGACAGTCTCCTGGCATTGCTTAGTTAGAGCATTGTTAATGGAAACTTTACAGCCTGTTTTCTATTAAAAGGAAGTTTGATAGGTTAAAAATGTTCCTGACCTCCCCTGCCCGACACAATAGCAAAAATAAATAAATAAAATGGAAGTTACAATTTAAGGTCAATCCACCGGATTTCTGGCGTAAAAGTGACACATTTGTTGATGCACTACTGTTTTGCACCTAAAATTGGGCCACTTTGTCAACTTTACAAAGGTGGTGCCACTTTTGGATCTAGGTGGGGTGGGTAGGGAAGCCTCGGCCTGTCAGATTTCTTATAGCTCACGGCAGAAAACTGCTGAGTTATACCAGAAATCTACGCCAGTCTCTCTTACCAATTGTGATGCATTTGCGACAGCGATTAAAATATTAAGCAAAGTGTGGGATACACCAAATTAGGTTGGTTATCTATTTTTTTATTCTAAGGTTTATGGTCCGTTTATTTCAATAGCATTAGTCAACTATGTAATATGCATTGAAGCTTCTCAACAGCAGATGTCCGGGGATGGGGGGCTGCGAGTGGAAGAAGGATCAGGATTAGCCATTTTGCATTTCAACCTACTTTATTGATCCCTTTAGAGGGAGCCTTGTTACCCTTCTGCTATTGAAAATATGGCATAGGGAGAGATGGCTGTTTGCCTGTGTTTAAGGTGTTCATGCACACACAACAAAGTTGGCTGACCCCCACCAATTTGATCAGGGTGAGTTTAACTTTTGTGTATGGGAGTTTACCAATGTTCCTGACAGATTAAATTGTGGGAAGGAAGGATTGGGCATGTTGGAGATTAATGTGCTCCATCCTTTGTTTTCAATGGATATACAGTAGGCTGTCTCAAGGTTTATTCCCCTCTTCCTATTGAGAACACATGAACCCTCAGCCAAACCCAGTCTGCATGTACATAGAGAATTCAGGAAGTATAGCTGTTGAATGAACAACTGATCAAATAAATATTCTTTCTTTTAGATCCAGCCTAAGACAAATGTAGCCGAGACATCTCACTATTTCAGACCATAGTTTGAAAGATACGGTGGCTCAGTGGTTAGTAGTGTTTCCTTGCAGCCCTGGAGTCCTGGGTTTGAATCTTCAAGGAGGTTGGATGTTTCTGCAGGTTTCCTTCCACAATCTAAAGACATACTGATAGAAAATTTAGATTGTAATGTTAGTCCTACCTGGGACTGTGAGATAACAATATCTGTAAAGCGCCGTGGAATATGTTGGCGCTATGTAAGCAAGCACAATAATAATAAAATATACAGAAATGAATTTTGTCCCTCTTCCTACCATAATGTCTAAAGTCTACAGCAGAATAAGACACTTCCCAGTTCTGATGGTCTGCTCAGCATCTATATCCCAGGTTTTAACCTTTTGCACATGTCAGTGTCTCAGATCTGCATGGCGCTTCCTGTATACAGTTTTTATCAGTACATGATATGGGTGAGCTGGTCTGCTGCACAGAGCCTCTGATAAAGTGATTACCCCGACACATTGCAGTAGCTACAGCTTGGATCACACTAGCTGCCCTTAAAGTCCACCACGGGGACGTGCTACTTGCAGTTGAAAGATTTACATATATGAAAGTAAACCATCTTGTAACGCAATCTCCTGTTGACTGTGGGGTCTAAATACTGTCCTAAATACCGGCTGTCAAATCCTTCTGAGTCTCTTGAGTCATGATTGACTATAACTCGCTTAGACTAGTCACTTGTGTACTAAGGCTGATTCTAATATACTGTAATACACATCCTATATCTAGCACTGCTATTATTGTTGTCCTGTTAATATGTTACTGTATAGCTAAGAAAATACACTAACCAAATTTTCTGAAATTACGGAAAATGATTTAACAAGAGTGTTTATAACATGGGAAAGTATGGGATTTTTATTAGAGGACCCGCACCTGCTAAATGTAAAGGGTCTCATGTGTACTGGATATTTCCTACCCAAGACATGTATCACCATGTGTGTATATATATAATGTTGTTTTTTTTTGTTTTTTAAAAGGGGATCTCCATGGATTCTGTGAATGCTTACTTCCTCTGGGGCTTTTAGGAGGCGATCCTATAGGTTTAGGGCTGGTTCCAACCCTGGGACACATGAGCAGAAGCAGAACCCAGCCCGAGATGCTCTGCCTCGTCCCTCTTCTAACATGTTCACAGGTAAGGTACTTGTGCTTTGGGGCTAGCAGACTATATTAAAGCCAGCCTCCATAGCACAGGGAGAAGAGGGAGGAGGCAGATCCACTTGGGGGACAGGTGCTGGTTCCGATCACTTCACCCGGGTTCAGAGCCAGCTCAGTACTCCAGGTTCATCTTCTAAAAATGGTAGGGAAAGTAAGTAGTCACAGGCTCCCTGGAGATCCCCTTTAATGCTATTTAAATTTATTTCAAAGGATTTGTCCAGCCCGGAAAATGTAAGTGGGAAAAAAAAAGCTTTCAATGGTTGCAAAATAATAAAAGGGAGACATACTCACCTTACAGATTGCACATCGCTTCCCAGTCAGTTACTGCTCTCTCTACCTTCTGTTTCAACAATGATTTCCTAGCACATGTCACGGCTGCAGTGATGATTCTCTACAGCCCTGTATTAGCTGCAGTGATCACTTGGCCATGTTGTGACGTCATCAGTGGAACAAGAAGTAAAGAGCCTGGCTGCAGGAATGGGAGTGGAGGGGATTGGAAAGATGAATATGGCATCTTTTATTACTAGACTGATTAGATGTTTGCTTTGCGAACTTCCAAAAGGAACAATAAAGAGTACTAAATGGTCTTCAGTACTGTAGGACATACAAGTAGAAAAATCTTTGACCTTGCTGTCACCTGTAATGGTGGTACTTATCGCAAATCTATTTATGTTTAGAACAAGTAGGCACGAGGGCAAATCCTATAACACCAAATATTAATTGTATCAGGCACATTAGTGACAAAAGTCACATACTAAGCTGCTTTCCACATTATTTTTTGGCTGGGCAACCCTTTTAAAGGCAGTCTGTCACCAGAACTTAGCATATCACCCCAGTCCTGCAGATAGATAGGTTAGGGTCGCCTGAATCAAATAGTGTTTTCCCCTTGTGAATCGCTGCCCCTTTTGCTGAGGTTTTTGTCAATATGCAAATTATTTAGCGATTCATAAAGGGGAAAACACCATTTGATTCGGGTGACCCTAACCTATCTATCTGCAGGGCTGGGTTGATATGTTGGGTTCTGGTGACAGAATGTAAATGTGTTTGCTGCTGATTTTCCACACCTAAATCGGTGGCACAATCTGCTTTATTTTTTTGAATTGCATTGCTGTATTACTTGTGGATTTGTCGCAGATTTTAGTGATAATTTCACCCCTTCAATTCAAATAGATTAAATCTGCGGTGAAAAATCCGCACAAAGATTTGCTGCAGATCTTATAATATCTGTGTCAGTTTCCGTGTCTATTTTTGTGTAGATGACATGAATGAAATCTCATTGATGTAAATGCTACTGATAGGAGTTATAAGTAGATTGACAACATTTTGCCATAAGTATTCTGTGGGCATTCTGACAGCAAATCAGAGGTCTTTCTATATTTAAGGATCTTATTTTGCCTGCATTTGCATCTCTTCCTAGGATACAGCAACGTGTGCGTTATTTTGTTTCTAGTTGCACAATTTCCATAGGAGCCAATAAGCGACCTTACATTTATATCTAGCTATCAGATGAGCGGACAGGACATTTGCATGTTGTTTTTGGGTTATGATGTTATTCTGATGATGTAATTTAAGGAATGGAATAATTAGCAGATCATCACCTCACATTTGGACATCACAGGTTCATCCGAGAACTTCCACTTCAGTAGATCACCACATTTCCAAAAACAGAAATAGCAGAAGTTGCAAGTAAATCAAGTAGTTGCCTAATTAAGCTGAACTTGTCACCTTCTGCTGACATTGCATGGGCGCTATCCTGAAACTGGAGCTTCTCTTCCACACAGGAGGATACTGGGCATGTGATTTTTTTTTTTTTTTATATGTCCTAAATGATTTAGCCACTTCAATATGGTACATTGTATAATACGAACACATTAGATATTACACTAGTATTGCTATTATAAATGCTGGAATTAAAGGGAACCTGTCAGAGCGATGGACCAGGGGATTAGTGTCCCCAATCGTCCTGTTGTAAAGCCTTGCATACCTGCCCTAAAAATAAAAAGACTTAATACTCACCCCGTGGCTGTACTCCCCGTGCCAGAGGAGTTCACCTTGGCTTCAGTGTGCTTGCTCCAGACCTCGGCCGCATGCCCAGTGCACGTCCCCAACTTCACTGAAGAGCACCAGAGATGAGTCCGATGAGACTGATAAGACTCATCTCTTGGTAAGTGTAAAGTTTTTTTTTTTTTTCTTTTTTTAATGAATGGTTTTACAATAGAGCCATTTGGTGCACTAAACCCCTGGTCCATAAGAACTTGTGGGAGGTTTAGTGTCCCAGATTGACTTGACAGGTTCCCTTTTAATAAGCACAATAGGGGGAATTTAGAAATTTTTAAGGTGAGTTCACACTGCATCTTTTGAGGCTTTTCTGCCTCAAAAAATAGCTCCAACAGCAACTTCAAAAACACTTGGTAACACCTGGTGATGACTTCAGTGGGAGTCAGTAAGCTTCTTTCTTCAGCACTGTTCCAAAAAATGTTCCAGATCCCTTTGAAATGAATGAGACTCTTCCATAAAGCACACAAACTTAGAAAAAACTCCGTTGCTGCAATTGTGTTGCCGTAATTTGCGCATGATATTCGATAAATTTGGAACATTTACAAGTTTAACACTCTCATTCCGAGATGTTTTTCCACTTTTTACACATTTTATAAATCTGGCATGCAAATGTCTTGAATTTTAAAAAGTGGAGTGGTATAAAAATGTAAAATGTTGCATTTTTTTTTTTTTAGCACCAGAATTCTAGAGTGCAGTCCTTGATAAAGCCCTCCAACGTGTCAAGAAGCTTGACTTTTGATGATCATTTAAAAAAAAAAAAAAAAAAGGGGGGGGGGGGTCTTGTACAGAATATCCCACTGTCCATTTAGTTCTGCCGACTTAAAGGGACCACCTCCCCCAAGTATTTTACACTGCCACCACTGTGTTACAGAGCACATTACAGTGATAAACAGCATACCTTTGCTATGTATGTCACTTTTGTAGATTTGGAGAAAAACAACTTTGACGTCTTATACAAATGAGGCAGTAGGTGCACTGAGTGCAGGCACTCGGCTCTTGAAGTTCTGCTCCTACTGCTCATGTAGGATGGGTGATGTCATAGCAGTGGGAGGATAAATGCACATTACTCCTTTCTTTTCAATGGGAGTGAAAAAGTAAATCTATCTCCAGAGTTCCCATTGAATTGAACGGATCTTTGCACACGCTGCCTGACCACCGCTCCATTCAAACGGGGACAAATGTTCCCCGTTTTCGTGATCAATGGGGATCTGAGTGGTCGATCCCCCACTGATCTGCTGGTTATTTCCTATCCTATGGATATGGAATAACTTGCTTTTGTGGGAAAACAATTTTTTAAGGTGGTTTTACTGGGACTGTTAATTTACTTAATTACTTACTTGTCCCGGGTTGTTGCAGCCGATGGACCTGAAACTTCCAGTCACGTCATGACCACCGCGTCGTGTGGTGATCTGAAGCAGCCTTTGGGTTCACGCTGCACCCTCCTCACATAATTGCCTGTGAAATCGGTGAAGGAGGGGACATTGCAACCCTGGAGGCTAAAGGCCGCTTCGGATCACTTGACCTGTGGGGAACATGACATGGCCAGAACGCCCGGGTCCATCGGCTGCAATATCCCAGGACAGGTAAGTAAATTAACAGTCCCCTGGACAACCCCTTTAATGCTGTAGTGGTGAGGGCTTTACAGGTAAGTAACAGGTTAAATACAGAGGCTCTTGTCTGATATGATCAGAATTGGCAGGTTATGTATAGAGTGGGCCATGATTTCTTTAGCGGGATGTATGAGGCTTACATGTGCTCATAGCGTTAGAATCATGTTTTCCTAGTCATACTCTCACCGTGTCGAATTGTTTGATTTGGAGTCGTAGTCTCTGATGTGAGCCAACAAGCAGGTGAACACCTGGAATATATTTTATATTATGACAAGTGTCACAAGCTCACCAAGACTTTCCAAATGAAAACACTAAAAATAAATTCCTTAAGAGAAAAAAATGGGTAACTTGTAGATTTCAGGTTTTGGAGACATACCTTACACCGCCTCTTTGTTTTGTATATGTGTTTGTACAACAAGTAAACTTTTAGGAATGAAACCGAACACATTTTGGTAATTGCCGAGTTCTTAAAGCACTCCAGTAAAAAAAATAAAAAAATAAATAAAGTTCCCCTGTTTGAGCCTGTTCCTAGTGTAATATTATTGAACGACTTATTGACATCTTTATTGTGAAGTTATGAGCTCTCCTATGGAGCAGTCACATCCTCTCTGCTCCTCTGATGCGCACAATATCAGAGGCGTGGATGAAGAATATTATCTTATTTGGCCCGTTTTGCAGACCATAAATGCTCATTAAGGTCTCTGGGTCTGTGAAAATATTGTATAATAAGTTGATCAATCATGTACACAACTGAAAAATGAGCAGGATCGCGTGCTGTCTTGAGATTAAAGTGGACGTGTGAATGAGGCCTCAACATTTTTTGTATTCAAACACGTGAAAGTTTTTATGCATATGCTGTAGATATGCAATTATTTTTTGCTAAAATGAAAACCGTTATTTCATCCTAAAAAGTCTGTCATGTTTTCTTGCAGAGAAATTTGGTATGGCTAGCTTGTTAAGCATAATTTAGACCAGATTTATCAATGTGACATTTTAAAAAGTTGCAAAAATTGTTGCAGTTTTGCTCCAGTAGAAAGCAGAGTAACATGTCAGAACAGAAGTGCTGGAGCTAAAGATGCCCCAAATGTATCATACAATTTAGTGCAAACGTAGACTAAAATTACCCTCCTAATACTTTCCCCCATCGTTTTCCATCTTCAAGGATTAGTGAAGATGGGGGGGAGGGTTTGTGGGCAATATGTACATAAGAAGGGGCAGATTTATGAAGACTGATGACTGGCATAAATGGTAATAAATCTGGCATGGCCAGGCTCATTGCCCATGTCATGGCCCCTTTCAGGAAAGGATAGCGCAAAAGTAAAAGAGTTTTTGTGGAAAAACCCAATTTGCACAAAAATTTGCGACCTTTTATGTCTTGTACGCTCAAAAACTGCAAGGCATGATAAATCTTCCCGAAGTGGTGTTATATGGATGATTGATTAGCCTATTGACAAAAAAGATATATATATATAAAAAAAAAAAAAAAAGTTAATCGGATGTAATCACAAGTTAATGGCATTTTTTGTGCGTGTGGAAATGAAAATTTTTTTTCCTTTTTGGTGTGTTTTTTTTTTAAACATTTTAAGCGATTGATATAATGAATATGGATTTTTTGTTTTATACTTTTATTTTCAATTTTTTTTTTTTTTTTTTAATTTTATTTTCATGTGGGGCTGGCTTTTTGAGTAGTAGCCGCTCAGCGTACATCCACACGCTTTGCTTCGTGTTTAGGCAATGTGCACTTGTAATGATATTCATTGTTCTCTCGGCCGCTCGCACAGGTCCCCGTGTGATGTTATGATTAGAGTCCCCGCGCTCATTAACAGTCTAAATCAGCACCACATCTTGCCGCATGTAAGAGCTCAATATAGCCGGCTACATGGGGAAGGCAATGAGTAACCAGCTTTAGGAGACTAGTGTAAATTAGAGAGAATATTTCATGCTTTCAGAAGCTGTCATCCACTGGGTGGTCCTCGAAAAACGCTCCTGTGGTAACATTTTAAAGGGGAGTTTGTTTGACAGGCAATAACCTTAATCTTTTGTGTTATTTCCTTTCAGCTTATGGTTGTATATCTTTAGAATTTCATTGATTGTTTTGAGAGCGTTTCATCTGAACAAGTTAATTAAGGCCCATGGAGGGCACTGCCTGCCTATAGCCTAAACATGACTGCCCTCACATGGAGATCAGGAGCAGATGCGGCCTCTCGCCGCTGACGTTCATCTCCAAATTGACTGTTTTTGAAAGCGAGATAAAATCCTTACATGTATTGTTTCATGCTGCTTCCAGGCATGTGGTTATTGATGAATTTCTTGAGATAATTTATAATGATTTCTTTCAGTCGTGGGGATGCATGCTAGGCCGGGCATTATGAAGCCTTCGTAATGTGAAACAAATGCTGCCGTGGTCAATGCTTTCATTTATTTGTTTAGTTCTTTGTCCTGCTACAGTTTTCTGTATCAGGTTGAGTTTTTATATGTGCGACTTTGTTTTAAGGTGAATTCACATGTGGCAGGTTTGGTCCAGGAATTTCTACAATGAAGGGCTCCTTCATACACTAATTACAAAACAAAACATGGATTTCATTGTGTGTTTGTAAGATTTTTTGGTGGTGGTTGGTATCTTGTAACATTAAGGCCCCATACACATGGAGGTGTGCACAGGCCAAGAGTTCCGATGCCTTCCATCCTCCATTGATTTCAGTTGGAGGTTCCACTGCGCTCTATTCCATTGTCTAAAAGCTGGATAGGACATGCTCCATTTTCCACAGAACAGAGCATTGGAACCCCATTGGACTGTATACTCTGTAGTGTGCATATGAGTATTAGGCCAGCTTCACATGGATGGATTTGGTCTGGGAAATCCGGACCTGATGTTGGCCATATTTCTCGGAATGAACCCAGGGCCGACATCCAGACTCTCTGCATCATATTAAAGGTGGTTCCAGGATGACCAAAAAAAAAAAGCTTACCTGCCCCCAGTGCTCTGGTGTCTCCCAGGTTGTTCCAGTCCTGCTGCTTCGGTGGTTTCTTCTGGTGGAAGTCCTTAATCCTCAGCAGCCTAAGGAAAGGACACGGGACTGTGTCCTTTCCTTAGGCTGCTGATAAGCCTCAGCGGTTATGTGTGGCGGTGGATTTTCGGCAGAAGAAAACACCAGGGCAGCAGGTCCAGACTTTGTTGGGAAACCGGAGACAGGTGAGTATGTTGTTTTTGTTTTTTTCATCTTACCTGGCTCTACTGTGGCATACTGAAAACAGAATTGCAGTATTAGACAGTAGAGCAGCAGGGACTCCTTGCATTATACATAATAATAATAATAGTCCTTTAATAGTCCCACAATGGGGAAATTCAGTGTGCTACAGCAGCAAAGATAAGCAGATACAAATACAAATACAACATGTACAGGAATGTTCCAAGGTGAGAGGCATTACATTAATAGCAGACAGACAGATAGGACGTAGGGGGGCAGGGGGGGGGGGATTTAACAGGCAGAGAGATATTTCAGTTCTCTGTGTGTAATGATCTCCGCTTAGGTCAGTGTTGGTTGTACAGCCTAACCGCGGTGGGGAGGAAAGACTTCCGATAGCGCTCCTTCTCACACCTAGGGTGGAGCAGTCGGTCACTGACAGTACTGCTCAGCACGATCACAGTCTCATGCATGGGATGGGACTTCTTCTCCCGCATGGAGCTCACCACGGACAGTATCCTTCTGTCACCCACCACCTGCACTGGGTCCAGTGGGCTCCCCAGGACAGAGCTGGCCCTTCTAATCAGCTTGTCAAGTTTATTTCTGTCCCTGGTTGATATACTGCTCCCCCAGCAGGCCACTCCAAAGAAGATGGCGGCTGCCACTACCGAGTTGAAGAAAGTTGTAAGAAGTGCCCCCCGGATTCCAAAGGCTCTCAGTTTCCTAAGCAGGTAGAGCCTGCTGTGGCCCTTCCTGTACAGGGCCTCCATATGATCTGCCCAGTCCAGCTTATTATTAAGGAGCAAACCCAGGTACTTATAGGTGTTCACAATCTCGATGCCCGTCCCCAGGATGTCCACTGGTTTTGGAGGGCATCTGCCTTTGCGGAAGTCCACCACCATCTCCTTGGTCTTCCCCGCGTTAATCTTCAGGTGGTTCCGGTGGCACCAGTCCACAAAATCCCGGTTCAGTTCTCTGTACTCCCTGTCATCATCATCTGTGATGAGACCCACTATTGCAGAGTCGTCAGAATACTTCTGTAGGTAGCAGCTGGATGAGTTGCACCTAAAATCTGCAGTGTACATGGATTAGATGCTGGTAGACGGGGACCTTTCTTAGTGTTTGGTCCAGAAAGTGTGGCAGACATTCAGTCCCTGTCTCCTTGACCATGCGAAGCTGGCCTTCCCATTACAAACACATCCCCCCTATCCACAATTTACTGCTGACAAACTGTCTAAAAATACTAAAAATTATTTTCTTGCAGAAATAGTGCAGTAATTTTCTTGTAATAGCACCCCTGGTGGTCACATTGTAGAGGTCTGTGCATGTCACTCTAGTGAGGCTCTGTTAGTCATACAAGCTCAGTAACATTTTTTCATAAATCCGTTCCATCAGAGGAAATGCTTCTGTCTCTTCTTATTGGCCCTCTCCTGCTTGCTAAACTGTTTATTTCACTGCTCAGGACCATCTTCAATGAAGACAAGGGTGTTCAAGGACCTCTATAGGGGGAGAACAGGAGCTGAGTTAGTGGGAAACAGGGAGACTCAGATGTCCTGAAGCAGATAACAGCTTCAACATGGCTTCCGAGTGCTGTATTATACAACTGGGGCCTAGTACTATCTGCAGAGGTTGGAACATTATCCAACTCCTGCAGCTTAAAAGGGTTTTCGGCTGAAAATATTGCCCAATCCTAAGGATAGGTCATCATTATGTGATTAGTGGGGTTTTGACACCTGGCACCCCCATTGATCATCTGCTCTTAGCAGTTGGTACACATAGTAGAAGGCAGACAGCTCTGTTATATTTGTAGTGGCCAAACCAGGTTTTTGAAGATCAGCTCTCATTCACTTGAATGGGAGATAAGCTGCAATAACTCGGTTTGGCCATTGCATGGAGAACAGAGCTGTCTGCCTTCTGCTCCATTCTCTTTGTACCAGCTGCTGAGAATAGCTGATCACTGTGGTGGTCGCCGGACCCCTACCAATCAGAAATTAATGGCCCATCCTTAGGATACGTCATCAATATTTCTAGAATAGAAAGCCGTTTTTAACCCTTCAGATCCCCTGATCAATAGTGAGGGTTAGGGGGCACTGCAGTACATTGTATAGGGGATCAAGCAATCCCAGGTTCAAGTCCCCTTGTGGGCCTATAAAAAAAAAAAAAAAAAATGAAAATTAAAGTTTTACAAACAAAGTGTAAAAAGGAAATAATAAAAGATTAAAAATTATTTTCTATTTCAAAAATGAATAATGTAAACAAAAAATTAAACAAACAGATTAGGAATCGCTGTGTGTGTATAAATCTGCACTATCCAAAAATAACATTATTCATCTGTAAAAAAAAAAAAAAAAAAACTTCAATGAGCAAGTTAATCTGTTTTAGTCACTTTGCCTTCCCCAAAAATAGCAACTAAAGTCATGAAAAAGTTGTATATACCAAAAAATGGTACCAATACAAATGACAACTTGCCTCTCAAAAAATGAGCCTCTCCCATATACCTCAGTGAGTCGGCTCCAGTCTATTACTGTCTATGCTGGAAAGCAGATCACTAAATGCTGTTAACATGGCTATGGAGAAGTTCAGGCAAGCTGGCTGCCCGCATAATCATGTACAGAAAATCGAATAAAAAAAAAAAAAAACCACAATCTTAAAATAAAAACAGATTAGAGAGAAGTGATATATTTCACTATATGGTTTAAAACAAAATAAGGATACATTCCCTTTAATATTGTGGAAAGTTTATACTTTTAGTGAGCCCTATATGGGACAGTGACTGTCAATGTCTGTAAAGCGCTGCGGAATATGATGGCGCTATATAAGTAAGCATAATAAATAAATATATATATATATATATGTTATTGTATTACAGATCAAATATTGTGGATAAGTGATCAACAAATGGTTAAGCCGTTCCTGCAGCCGAGACTTATATGTTTGGTCATTAGGTCTCTGTAATGTTAGAGCTTCTTATATACGCTGTCACTTTAAGTGTTGAGGCATTTTCTGCTTCAGTGTGCTACTGCTGCTTGAAGGAAGCACGAGGGGAGGATTATTCTTATAATCGCTCTTGGGGGAATGGTGCTTTGAATTTTCAATAACTTTCCAGTAGAGAAAACTTCATCAAGGGTATCATAACACAAAAAATTCTGTCTTTTTCCCACAACTGTTGCAGCAAGAAATAGCCACTTAGGCTTTTACCTCTGAAGTTAATATTAATATTGTTTGGTTTATGACAACATACATTGTATGTATATATGTATTGTATGATGGACACAGTAAATACCTGCTATAGGGCTTCCTTAGAATGCTACATTGTGCAATTCCTCTGTTAAACGGGTTATGCAGGGAACTAAAAAGCAGATCAGAAGAAGCCTATATACTAGTATATATCCAGGGCCCACATCTTCCCCATTCTTAGCTTGCAGAGCTCGATGCTGGAAATCTCTGTGTTCAGCCTCTGGGTTTATGTTATGTCACAGGCTCCACTCTACTCCTGCTGCTTGTACCAAGAGTAGAGCCGGGTCGGTCTGACAGAAACCAGATTTCCAGTGACAGATTTTCTGGTCACTTATGTTATATGTTATGCATACTGGCCATCTTATTTGAGAGCGCCACCTCCCTAAAAGATCATCTTTAATGAAGTATAGTTTTGGCCATCACTTAATACGTCCCAGAAAATCCCTTTAAGTGGTCATCTTAAAGATGTTTCACTGTTACAGTGTGAGAGTGTCTATGGTGTTTTTCGCATGTGGGGAATGGTGATTTTGCTTTTCCTCTGAGCCCTGTGGATGATTCGATGCAGCTTTCTCCTGCTCTGCATTTGTCTTGTTCCTGTCTATAGATATAGTAAAATGTTGTTGTTTTGCTTTTCCATATAAACATTTTAACCCATAAACTTATAAAACATAAACCATAAAATCATTGTCTTTTTGATGTCTGTTCCTTGTTGCAAGTACAGAAAGTAATTTCCTCTGTCCCATAGACTTGCTTGCTGAAGATAGTAGTATATTGTATGTATATAATAGAAAGTAAATGAGTTCCTGCATGAAAAATATTCCATTGAGTTACAGTAAAGATCCATCTTGAAACCTATAGAAAAAGTACACTGGTTAAAGAGGATATTCAGTTCGATTATTATTATTTTTTTAACAAACAGATTTCAATGGTATAAAATATCAGATGGAGTAATATTGACCTTAACAATCCCCGTCACTCCAGTGCCGACACTTCTCTGATCAACTACTCTGTGGGCTAGATCAATGACCGCTGTAGCCGTGTTCTATCAATGTGGCTAGTGATGGGCTATTACATTCACATGTGGTGTCCATACCACAATGCTAAAGCCAGTTGATACTGGAAGTGTTGGCATGGGATTGGTTACGTTATTACTTATTTTACACTTTTGTGAATAAGTGTGGAATTTCACACTTCTTCACAAATGTGACCTATGGGTTCCTCTTACAACACATAGCTGTGTACTAAGCTGTATAATAGTTGCCAAAATGGCTTCCACCTCTCTACATGACTTGGTGCAGTGGCTGGCCCCACACAGACTTCCTACTCTGCCCGCCTCCTGCATGCTCACTGTAGTCTACAGAGTACCTTACGTTTGAGAGAGTAGCAGAAGAATTAAAGTTCCTGGTATCTTACATGACCCTCATAGCTCCGGTTTATTCTGTTAGTAGCCTCTAATGGAGATACGAGCAGGGGCTAAGCATTTATCAGTTCAGGTCCATGTCGTTTCATTATTTGCCAAAAACTTGATATTTAGGCAAAGTTCACACTTTGTAATTGGAGCTAATTTTGAGGCAGATTCTGCCTCAAAATCAGCTCCAATTTCTGTCTGGAATATTCCTCCCATTGTTTTTAATGGGACGCAGTGATGGACACTTCTTTTTACAGGATACTGAAAAAAAGTCTTCCTGCTCTACCTTGCCACAGATACCACGGCTGATTCACCTACAAAGCCCACGGCGTAAGGATGAGGCTGATTTATCCCCATTGTGTCTGCAAATAATCACTTTCCCTGGTGGAAAGTCAAAGTTCTGCTTTGGCTTTCCACCATGGGGCTTCACATCGCTGGAATTTGAGAGCAGTCAGAAGTGGAAGATTGCGCCAAATTCCCATGCGTAATCCTGGAGTCAGACAAAGTGGAAGGGCAACTCTCCTAAAAGTCATTTGCATACCACTGTGAATATTGTCCGACATTGACGAGAGAAGTCTATCTGTGATAAGTCATGTAAGAGACTCAGTCGAGACCTTGTATCGCAGATGCAGAAAAAATACATACCGCACTATTTTATTGTAATCAGTGGAATCCATTGGGTGCGGATGCTGTATGTCATCTGACCGATCCAGCCCTAGCTTAGATTCCTTTTTCTTTTCCAATGATGGAGTACACATATGGAAAGCCCATACAGATCACAGGCTCACATCCGTATTTCTCTGCAGTGGTTAAAAGCTACAACAAATCCTATGAAATGTGAGCAACGCTGTAGGACCATGTACCGTATGAATGAGGTTCTGTAAAACCTAAATATATCTTTGTGAGATGATTGTATAGAAATATTGTACAGTACAGTATCTGTATGTGAAACTGCACAGATGTAGCAGAGTATTGCTTATTGTAGCTCTTTGGCTTCTTTAGACCTGCTTCAATGAAGTGCTTGAAATATTGCTCTCCGCACACATGACTTCTGTTTTTTGTAGAAATTCGATTGTGGTTCCTAGGATCAGCACAGTATTCCCATTTTTGGAATACTTAGGTTCAAAAGATTACCTTTAACAAGCCTCATGTATGTGCAAGGAAATCCAATAATAGGGCTATTAATAAAGCTGAGATTTAGTATGACCGCATCAGCCGCGTTCTGAGGAATTCATACAAGAGAGTATTTCTCTACAGTCAGGGCTTTTTCACAAAGTATCATTAATGGGACTTTTTAAATAAATGGAGCTATGTAATATATATATATATATATATATATATATATATATATATATATATATATACTGTATATGTATATATATATATAGAGAGAGAGAGAGAGAATCTGATCATTTTATTTTTGTTTATTTTATTATATTTGTTCTTGTTTAGAATGTATACATTAACTGCGATTCTACAGTGCCATGTTGCTAAATAAAATCAATTTTAATATTTTTGTGCTTTTTTTTTTTATTGAAAATAAACTTTATTAATGTGTATTTATTTTTTGTAATCCCATTGGGGAACTTCCTAGTGCAATCTTCTCATGGCTGATCTAATTCTTTGCTATACTCAGTATAACAAAGCACGATTACCTGACAGCAGCATACTGACAGGCAATTCATTAGGTGGATCCCCCTCCTTCTGTTAAATCAGTTAGATGCTGTGATCGCTGTTGATCGGAGCATCTGAAAGCTTCAACTGCCAGAAAGTATGATAAGTGGGCAGCACAGCATCCAAAATATAAGCATTGCAGTAATTTCCATCTCTTACAGAGGAGAGCAGGGCACCGAGGAGAGCAGCCCTAGGGTGTGCGGAGTGTGACATCGAGAGCATTATTGATATTGAATGTCTACATATTACAGCATGGCTTATCTAAATGGGAGTTTTAGGTCAGGCATTGTCAATTACAGTATATAAGAAAACTGAATATCAAAAACTTACACTTCTGCTATTGAAAGGTTCTGTTCATGCACATGTTCATTATTATGCTTACTTGTATAGCGCCATCATATTCCGCAGTTCTTTACAGACATTGTCAGTCTCTGTCCCATATAGGGCTCACAATCTACATTCCCTATCAGTATGTCCTTGGAGTGTGGGAGGAAACCGGAAAACCCAGAGGAAACCTACGCAAACACGGGGAGAACATACAAACTCCTTGCAGATGTTGTCCTTGGCAGGATTCGAACCCAGGAATCCAGCGCTGCAAGGCTGCAGTGCTAACCAATGACCCACCACGCTGCCCATTCATTAGGACAGTCTGGGGTTGTGTTGGCTTTCTGTTATTCTGGTACCCCCTGGACCCCATTATGGTAAATGATCTTGGCCATGGCTCCATTATTATAAAGATAAGAAGCCATAGTGGTACTGTTAACCCTGATGTGTCACTGAACTTTGTATTGTTGTAGTTCATAACCCCAAATTTAATATTCTAAGTAAAGTATTTATAACAGAGGCTTAAAGTATGGTTGACTCTGCACTAACATTCCGGTTATGACTGCCGCGCTGTGACTTTTTTGCTTGCAGCCTTTGTTTTAGCTGCTGTGATCTATTGTTCTAAATTAACTATTTTTATATCTAATAAACAGGCTCCAGCTGCCTTAATAAATATAGGTCTGTAGTTAAAGTATTTGCCAAGCTTAGCACATTGCTTTATATAAAGATTCTGTAAACAAATATAGGACACATTTTATAAGTTTAGCAGCGATTTGGCACAAAAGAAGTGTGAAATGATGGTAAAAGTGAAATTCACATTACGGACTTGAAAGGAACCGGACTGTGAGATAACCGTGTGTTTAAGAATGAGCGTGCTCGACAAGGTAGAAAGTTGACCTATCATATGTCACTGACATGTGTCTTAAAATCATTTTATTGGAGAGCTGGCAAGCAGGATTGTCACTATTATTGACAACAATGAACCACCTTGTTATCTGCATTAGTTTCAGATTTGCAAGTTATTAAAGGGGTTTTCCCATGAACGTAACCATATTTAGATTTGTAGACAATTTAAAAGTTAAAATTTTTGCAAATGTAAAAATAAATTTTGCAGATTTTCTCTAAGTATCTTAGTGGTGACAGTCTTTTATCGTGATCTTTTACTAATGAGTACAACCATGAATGCAGGAACTTTCTAAAGTCTGGGACTTGTCAGAAACCCAGCCATTATATCCTTATTGTGGTCGGGTTATGTTCTCCTACATGTAGTGTTCCTGCTTGTCCACAATAAAGTAAATCATGGCTGAGTTTCTGACAAGTGCCTGATCTTAGAAAGTTCCTGCATTCATTGTTGTATCCATTAACAGATCATGGTAAAAGACTGTTACAACTGTGATGGATAGAGGAACTCTGCAAAATTTTTATTTATATATGCACTGACTGCTTAAGACCCCCACCAATCATGAGAACGAAGAGTGCTTTACTTCCATTGTGAATTAAACAGGAATGCAGCCGGGATGGTGTACCCCTGCTGGATGGGATACATCTGCCCTCCCATTCACTTTTTAGGAGAGCCAGACATAGTCAAAGTACTACCCTCAGCTACAGTGGGTACGGAAAGTATTCAGACCCCTTTAAATTTTTCACTCTTTGTTTCATTGCAGCCATTTGCTAAAAGCAAAAAAGTTCATTTTATTTCTCATTAATGTACACTCAGCTCCCCATCTTGACAGAAAAAAACAGAAATGTAGGTATTTTTGCAAATTTATTAAAAAAGAAAAACTGAAATATCACATGGTCATAAGTATTCAGACCCTTTGCTCAGTATTGAGTAGAAGCCCCTTCCTTTTGAGCTAGTACTGCCATGAGTCTTCTTGGGAATGATACAAGTTTTTCACATCTGGATTTGGGGATCCTCTGCCATTCTTCCTTGCAGATCCTCTCCAGTTCCGTCAGGTTGGATGGTAAACGTTGGTGGAGCCATTTTCAGGTCTCACCATAGATACTCAATTGGGTTGAGGTCAGGACTCTGGCTGGGCCAGTCAAGAATGGTCTCAGAGTTGTTCCGAAGCCGCTCCTTTGTTATTTTAGCTGTGTGCTTAGGGTCATTGTCTTGTTGGAAGGTAAACCTTCGGCCCAGTCTGAGGTCCAGAGCACTCTGGAGGAGATTTTCTTCCAGGATATCTCTGTACTTGGCCGCATTAATCTTTCCTTCAATTGCAACCAGTCGTCCTGTCCCCCATAGCATGATGCTGCCACCGCCATGTCTCACTGTTGGGATTGTATTGGGCAGGTGATGAGCAGTGCCTGGTTTTCTCCACACATGCCGCTTAGAATTAACGCCAAAAAGTTCAATCTTCGTCTCATCAGACCAGAGAATCTTATTTCTCATAGTCTGGGAGTCCTTCATGTGTTTTTTGGCAAACTCTATGCGGGCTTTCATATGCCTTGCACTGAGGAGAGGCTTCCTTCGGGCCACTCTGCCATGAAGCCCCGACTGGTGGAGGGCTGCAGTGATAGTGACTTTGTGGAACTTTCTCCCATCTCCCTACTGCATCTCTGGAGCTCAGCCACAGTGATCTTTGGCTTCTTCTTTACCTCTCTCACCAAGGCTCTTCTCCCATCATTGCTCAGTTTGGCTGGACGGCCAGGTCTAGGAAGAGTTCTGGTCGTCCCAAACTTCTTCCATTTAAGGATTATGGAGGCCACTGTGCTCTTAGGAGCCTTGGGTGCTGCAGAAATTCTTTTGTAACCTTGGCCAGATCTGTGCCTTGCCACAATTCTGTCTCTGAGCTCCTTGGGCAGTTCCTTTGACCTGATGATTCTCATTTGCTCTGACATGCACTGTGAGGTCTTATATAGACAGGTGTGTGCCTTTCCTAATCAAGTCCAATCAGTTTAATTAAACACAGCTGGACTCCAATGAAGGAGTAGAACCATCTCAAGGAGGATCAGAAGGAAATGGACAGCAGGTGAGGTAAATATGAGTGTCACAGCAAAGGGTCTGAATACTTATGACCATGTGATATTTCAGTTTTTTTAATAAATTTGCAAAAATATCTACATTTCTGTTTTTTTTTCTGTCAAGATGGGGTGCTGAGTGTACATTAATGAGAAATGAAATTAACTTTTTTGCTTTTAGCAAATGGCTCCAATGAAACAGAGTGAAAAATTTAAAGGGGTCTGAATACTTTCCGTACCCACTGTATCTCTGGCAACCCTATTGAAGTAGGATGTGTCTTGTCATGGCACAACCTTCTTAAGAACATTATGGAATAATAAACAGTGTTGCGGTCAATAAAGCACTTGGGGTATGATGGAAAACGTGATATTGTCTGCAGCAGCTTCTGGTTTTCAAACACTCACTTACCCCGTCCTCCCTTCTTTTTCTTCCTCTCTCCATAGACTTCTATGGTCAGATGCAATTTAATACTTCAGTGAACTGACAGGTCCTCTTTGGAGACCAACATGAATTCAGTAGAAATTTTGCAGTGAGTGAGCAGTTTAGGGGAGAGAGAAACCCTAAGAAGTGAACTACTAAGCATAGAAAAACTAGAGATGTATATGTATAAAATACCATTTTTACAGATTTTTTTTTCTCACAAAACCATATATCAGCATTCTCAACTTCTCCTGCTCTATTTTCTGATGTCTATCCACACATCACTGCATGTACCCCATGACAGATTTAGAAAGCCCTTCTACAACTTGGCCCTGCCAGCTCCCATTGACCTGTTTAGCTTTCGTGATACTGTATAGCTTGAGAGTCCACATTTGCATTTTCATCCCATATATACAGTCAACTTGAGCTGTACTTTGTTTTTCTGCCAACAGCCTCTAATAATAGAGGATACTGAAATATATGATACAGATAATGTTTTCAGTGGTGTTATTACAGTTTTGTGAAGATATTGTTCCAGTACTGGCACACCAGACAAAGGAACATGTAGATACAAAACAGATGCACATTTGTGGCGGTTTGGTGAAATTTAATGGCTTGCAAAAAGAATGTATAGATGTAACCACAGCATTTACACATTATATATTTCAGATCTTGGTTATGTCATCTACCTATATGGGCAGTAATGAACCTGTCTGGGGTAATCACATTTGATATGAATGTGAGACTTTGGGCGGTATTATTTGGGGACACTGCTAACCATTGAGCCTATTTTCTCATTCTGAAATCAATGTTTTACTATACAGTACTTGAAATCACTTTATTTTACCTAAAATTATGTTTCTGTGCTGAAGAATTGCCTCAAAGTGCTGGCTAGTAGGTGTATCTTTTCCCTCTGACTTGCTGTCCACTGCCTGTTGTCATGTCAAGTCCGTCTCTAGCAGCAGAGATAGATTATGGAAAGTGGACCTTTGGTTTCATAGTCACAAGCCCTGCACTCTTCTTGGTGAGCCCTCCTTTTTCAGAATGCACATTATTGCCTCTAATATTAACCATTTCCTGCCCCCTTTTCAAAGATAGCTACAGTGTTGGTGCTATCTGCAGCCACAACTATCCTGTGTGTCCTAGACATCCAAGGCACATTGTACTGGCATTACTACTACTATTTATAGCATCACATGTGCATGGACCGCAGGTAAGTGCAGCAAAGCTATGCACACAGCTTTGTTGCATAGCGTCACAGTACACACAAATATAATGTTATAAACAGTTGACGTCCTCAGGATTGGAGAGAACAGTGGGAAAAAAAGATTGGGGTTTTGTGAGGGTGGGCAAAAAAGAGGTATGAGCAAAAATACCTATGAATGCAATTTTTTTTTTCAGGTTAAAGCAACATCACAGGTTTGCTTTAAATTGTTAAATTAACCCCTTTGTAGCCATTTTTCATAAGTCATAACTATTTAATTTTTCCTGCTATAGAACTTTATGAGGACTTCTTTTTTGCAGGACAACTTGTAGTTCTTAATGGTACCATTTAATATTCTGTACAATGTAATGGGTAAATGTAAAATTATTTTGAATGGGGTAGTATTAGAAAAAACTGCTTGTGTGAAATCTTCTTATGAGTTTTGTTTTTTTACAGAGTTCACTGCATAGCCAAAATGACAAGTTAGCTATATTCTGCTGGTTGGTAAAATTTTCATTGATGTAGTTTTGTTATGTTTTAATACATTAACAATGATCCAGAACTTTGAAAAATATCAACATTTGTTTGAATCACCATATTCTGACACCAATAAATTTTTTTTTAGATTTCCTTGTATGGAGCTGTGTAAGGCATCTTTTTCTTTATTGTCTGACATTTTGGTTGTTTTTTATTCTATTTTTTGGAGGAGGGAAAAAATGGAACTGGTTTACATAAGGTCAGATCTAGTTTTATAAGCCTTGGGTCCCTCCAAAAAAGTCGAAACTAGAAGAAAGGTTGTAACTAAAAAAGCCTCTATTTTGAATGGATATCCAACTGGTAATGCTTGATGTTAAAAGTACACGGTACACGCCTTTTACGGAGTACTGAAGCTGGTTGCAATAGCACATTGGCGTGAGTATCTTATTTAATTGCACTTTATTAAAAGGGCCTGTGACCTCTTTCTTAACCCCATCACGATATAGGTCCTATCATCCCTTTATTCTGCATACAGCATACTCTGTGCTTGGCGCTCAGCACAGACCATTCCGCTCTTATTAGCTCTTTGTGAGAGTTTATATAGTAATGTTGTGAAGACCAAACACTGATAGAGATGCCAGAAAGCAGCAAAGGTTAGAGCGATTTCTGTTAGTCTTTGTTTCCTGGAATTCTCCGCACTGTAGAGAAAGCTGCTTTCACTTAACAATCCATTTTCCCTTGACTTGCACACTGAAAGATGTATATGTTAACCTTCTGATAACGTAAGCATAGGCATGAGTTTTACGATGGGTCTTATATGACTTGTTTAGTGTAGAAGCCACATAGATATCTTGGGCTAGAGCCTCTTCTATGTGATTAACATTTTACTGGGTTTCCTTGGGCTCACCAGAAAAAAATGATTCTAAGGGCCCACCTTGTTATGTCCTTGTAATGATACACACGGCATAACCATAGGGAGTAATAGGGTATTTGTAATGAACCCATAAGAAATTGGTTCCAAAAGCAAGTCCAGATAGGGTTGCCTTTGGTACTGGTGGGTCAGTCCATCACTGTGTGTAACCATCAGACTATTAGGACTGCTTTAGGTCATTGGCAGAAAAACAATCTTTTAGAGGGGTTATCTCTTACTGGGTCCTCACTGGTCTCACAGAACACAAAATAAATTTTCCCTCAATGGTGTCCAGCCTTATCTGATGCACACAGTGATTTAGTGGGTATTACCTGTTTGTTGAGCAGGAAGTAGAGACCAGTGAGGCCCTGTTGAATGTTGGAACAGAATTGATGGAGGAAAGTTCTGCAGACTATCCCTTTTTAAGATTATTTAATTATGCACTATTGGAGGTTGTTCCCGCCATCTTGGAGAACTAAGCACAGATCTTCTGTGGATGTAGGCTTGCTCCAATCCTTCTGTCTCTTCATGTAATCCCAGACAAACTGGATGATTTTTGGATCAGGGCTCTGTGGGGGCCGTATCATCACTTCCAGGACTCCTCCTCCAAAGGGCAATGGTCACACCAAATAGTGATATGATTTAGATTTCTCTCTTAATTTTTTTAATTAACAAAAATAAACTATTATCACTTCTATTTTTGAGAGCATTCTGTGCATTATTTTTTTTCACACTTGCCAAAAACTATTGCACATTACCGTACATGCAGGCTCTGGTTCTTAGAGGAGGAGTTAGATTTTGTTGCCTTGCAGATGTAGTTCTTTAACAAGGCCCCGGATTCTTCACAGCAATGTTCTGTGTTCAGCGATTGTTATTCTGGGCAATGGATTAGTGTTTAATAAATCTAATATGATTGGGAAAGTCATTTATAAAGCTCTCGCCTTGACTGCTGGCTACGTCTTGTGAAGTTGTGTGATTGATGCTTGTAGCTAATAGTTTTCTGATTTAGAATCATTTGTCACTGATACATATGTTTGTAATCTGCATACGAAGCACATTGTTATTATTATAATGGTTTTAGATGAAATGATCATTCTAGCCATAGACCTTAAATAATTGTCAGCCAAAAGCTAACTTTTTTTTTTAGCTAATGGTTAAAACAGCTAATGATAAAAGTGCATGTTATTCCTCATCAGCAGAGGATGAGCTGCCATCGGATACCTTGGGCCAAGATCTGGTATTCCCTAGATAAAGCCCGCTGAGGGATAGAGCAGGAGATATGACATTAGTGTTTAGGAAAGGAAAAGTTAAACCTCAAGGTTCACACTAGTGTTGTGGTCAGTGGTGTCCGCTGGTATCCGTGTGTAACCACTGTTTTAGCAGTCCAACTCTCCATCATTCAGATCCACTGGTGCATGTGAACGACAGAGAGCCAGACTTCTAAAACAGTTGTTACACAGAAATACTGGTGGACCCCATTGACAATAATAGGGTCTGCCGGTTGTCTGTCGTTTTCATACTGAGAGTGGCTGATGCTAGGTTCACACTAGCGTTCGGGTTTGCGTCCTTCGGGTCCGCATGGGGACCTGGAAGACGGAAACCCTTTCAGCTTAAAAAGAGGTTACAAGCAGAAACCCGTGGATCCCATAGACTATAAAGTCCTGCAAGGAGGAGGATTTTAAGCGGTTTCTGGGACAAAGTCTCAGACTCGAACACTAGTGTGAACCTAGCATAAGAGATAAGTCCTCTGTGCAGGACTTTTCTCTCCTTCGATTTTTGGCAGTTTCTGCAATGGAGTCTCCAATGGAGATTTAGCAACACTAAAGGTTTTTTTTTTTCGTGACTCAACCCCGCTGAGCGCAGTGTTGCGCATTGGTCCAGCGACTATGCTTGATAGCGCTTGCTCAGCCCATTCACTTGAACTGAGCTGCGAACAGGCCATGTGACTGATGAATGTGTCACATGGTCTTTGAAGCGAAAGTGGTGCTCAGGGAGTATATGCTTTGTATAAGCGCTGTACTTGATATTGAAGCTTAACCATTTTCACTTGATCAGTTGAGGTCCCAGGTGTTGGACCCCCACCAAATTTAGACCTAGAAATCCAATTTAACCTAATGCAAACAAACGGCACCCCGTAAACAACTTGAATGCTATTTTGAAAAAATTTAGACAGTCCATTTTAATGTACCCCTGTTCAGGGTCCATCTTTATTAGTTAGAGCAGTGAGATTATCAAAATTAGATTGTCTGTAGACTTTCTGGAATAATTCTTATGATTCTACATTGCACAGACTTCAATGGGGAATGTGTAATACTTTGTTTTTCTCTGTGGTGGCGCTGTAGGGGTATTAATTGCTTTTTGCTAGGTTTTCCATTTTATAGTTGATCAGTGGTGGACCTAGCAATGGATCTAAAGCTGGCCATATAATTCACACAACTGTGAGCCAAATATTCATTTCGCTAACAGCTATTCCTCTCGACCACCCATACACATGCAGTCTTGGTTTGACCTAGTTTACCTGTGTTGGGAACAGGTGGAGAGGAGTAATGCACTGCTAGATTCCTCTGGTGGTGGCTTATTTTTTTGTTTGAGCCGAAGGTTTGGGCATGTTGAGATACAACCGCTCAATCCTTCCCTCCCCTGGTATTTCTTATAATGGGAGAGTCATGAAGCTCCCAAACACATCAGGTGGTTGACGGTATTGATCAAATGGTCAGGTTCATCCTACAATAATGTGCTTTCCAAAAAGTGTTTGTTCAAAGTACACGACCCCTTTAAGGTTCTTTCTCAGTCCCGGTATGCTGCCTCTGAATCCAGTTGTGTAATACATACAGGTAGATACCAGTGACCATATCCGAGTCTATGTGATAATTGCCCGGTTTCCTTTTATCACCGTTCCTGGCTGGTAATACAACAGGAAAGCAAATACGGATTTAGGAAGTCAACAAAAAATCCTTCAAATTTTCAAGTTTGGATTGCCAAAACTCTCCTCCTGTGCACTTGCTTCAGCCTCCAACTATAGAGAAATTGGGTTGTAAATGTTTCTTTGCAGAAAAAAAAAAAGTTGAAATCAAACATTTGTATTTCCGCGTTGGAGGAAGTTATTCATGGATGTGTGTGTAGCTCCCTACGGCAAGAAGTGCATCTTTTTTTTTTTTTTTTTTTTTATAAATGCTGGTGTCTGTTTTGGGTCCAGAATAAATATTAGGGCACTTACAAGTTGTCCTGGCATATACCCGTAGGATGAACAGAGGCCTGTGTGGCAGGAAGCGAGCACGTTTTCATTGCCGACCGTCTTTTACAACCATGTATAAACATCTTTTATTTAATCCCCAGTACTATAGATAAATAGAAGGACAATTTCTTATGTTTCATGGTTGGAACGAGAACCTTGAGTTGACTTGTTCCTGCCTAGGATTTATGGGAATCTGAGATGGCCTTGGTTCTTTTTTGGTTTTTCAAAGAGTTGTTAGCACATTCTGTCTTCAGTAATCCTGCATGAACACACACTTGTTCTCCTACGAAATCCATCATCGCACTGTGACTGTTCAGGCCTACTGTGTTTGGGCTTATGAAGAACTAAGCTGATTTTTCATAACCTTAAAAAATGAACTATGTGCTGTGATTTAAGCAGAAAGTTGTGTGGTATCTATGGTGGCTCATCCAGTGGCTCTGCCCACGGCTGTGGAGTTGGTAAACCAAAGCTCTGAGTCCTCTCTTTTTCCAATGTCCGACTTTGACCCCTGCTCCGACTCTGATTTATAAATGGTGGACAGCCATGGCCAAACAAAAACTGCAAAGTTCCTTTAATTCACAAAAATAATAATAATAATAAGAAGAAGAAGGCTGCTACTGTACAGTCATATGACTTTGTATTTCAGATCACTCTGTTTTTCTTAAGTACACCTGGCTCCTTGACTGAGAGTTCTCAGCCCTTCTAAAGTCACTGAAATTCTTCAGCCCTAGCCTGACAATTATGATCACCACAAAAGGCCCTAGCTGGGGCATGAAGTTCAGCGTACATGGCACCTATAGGGTATACCATCTCTGCACGGCATAGACTTTTTCCGCTCCCTCCTGTCTCATCGTAAACCCCTGAAACACACACATGTTGAAGCAATAGTTCTGGCACGCTCGCAGCTTGTCAGCAGAAAGACAACATATTTATCTGGGAGCAAAAACTGCTCAGCAAAAGTTTGCCAAGACTCTGTCATTTTACAGACCATTTTTTAGAAACTAAGTTTTACCTGAATTTCCCCAAAACAATACAATAGATGCATATAGTTATTGAAAACTGCCTGTAAATCTATGCCTCATGTATAGCGTACATAAACTGTTTCATGTGCAATATAATGATCAGAAAGAACTTCATATCCTTTTACATTACTAGAAAGTAATAGCGAATGTAGTAAGTATGTAGCGTCAAGATTTACAACAGTTCTCTTCTCTGTACTTATATTGGTCTTTGTCTCACAATCTAAGCAACAGACTAAAGATGGCCGTATACTACAGTATAGACAGCTTCACATTCATTCTGCTAACCTATTTCTCTGGACGCCACATGCACACTTGGCTCAACTAGGCTGAGCATTCATGGGTTCTGAATGGGGAGAGGGAAGTAGACTGCTGCCGGATTCCTTTGTCGGAGGGTTGTTCCCTGAAAAGTCATGAGGGGGGTTTTGATAACATTTTGTCCTCCTTTACACCCCCCAGGCCTGGACCTGAACATAACATAGTTAAAGGGGTTGTCCAGGATCATGAAAATTAAATGCATACAGCAGGGGGGACTAGAAAATGGAAAAAATCAGATATTCACCTGGATCCTCCCCTCCATTCCTGCAATGGATCATCGGTTGGTGTCACTCTGCTTGTATACAGAACGCCTGCAGTGGTTGTGTCAGGTCAGCGAGACTGCTGCAGTCAGTCACTGCATTATAGAGTTGAGAGCGGTGACTGACTACAGCGCTCCTATCAACGAAACCTCAGCGTTGCAGCGGCTTTGTTTACCGAGTGGTGGTGGTGACTGCTGGCACAAACAGGAATGAAGGGTAGGATGCAGGTAAGTGTCAGTGCTTTCTCTTTTTCTAGACTTCCTCTCCACATGCCTTTAATTTTAAAGATCCCAGACAACCCCTTTAATAATTTTTTTAGTTTCTGTTTCCCCTTTAGGGTAAATGCACGTTACATATTTTAATGTGTGATATCCACAGCGTCCTATAGTGCAAAGTCAATGAGATTTTAAAAATATTGTGTACACGTTACAGAAATTTTCTACTTGTAAATTGACCCACTAGCAAATTTTGAAATCTGCGGGTAGTTTAATTTTTTTCTACAGATTTCATCCTTTACAATATAAGGCATAAAATGTGCCTTTAATCTGCAACAAGATGTGTTACATAAGGATATGGGTGATATTTTTGTGATGAAAATATCTGTCAAATTCATTCCTGTGTGCATTTAGCCATAAGGAGTAAATCCACGTACCTGGACAAAGGTAGAACTGGTGGTAAAATAGCATTGAAAGTTTAACCATTTGACTTCCAAGACATTTGCTTACGTGGATTAAAAAGTATGAGGTGGTTACAATAACAAATAAGGCAATAAGACTGATACTGTAGAAGTACTGAGTATAGCATAGAAGGTATAAAGCACAAATGGAGTGAACTGGTTTTTAAGCATATTAACAGTCCCATTCTTAGAATACTTAATCTAAAACATTTCTACTTTGGCTTCGGCTGAATTTCAGATCTTATTGGCTGTTGATATTTTATTTCAGTCTGTGATAGCTTTGGCAAGAATGGAAAAGAGCAATAGTTAGCCAGGAACCTATGGGGTCAGTGATATAGTATATAGTAGGCAAGATTCCTATCAGAGTATGTTTGGCACTTTACCAGATGACAGTAGACACCAGTGTACATTTATTTATTTCTCTTACTTTTATAGCACCATCATATTCTGCAGCGCTTTACAGATATTGTCAGTCACTGTCCCATATAGGGTTCGCAATCAAATTCCCTATCAGTATGTTTTGGAGTATAGGAGGAAACCCACGTAAACACGGGGAGAACATACAGACTCCTTGCAGATGTTGTCCTTGATCAGATTCGAACCCAGGACATGGTCAGCAGTGCTAACCACTGAGCCATCGTGCTGCCCATGTTTTTTCACACAGGCATATTTTAGGTCCGTACTAACCACCGACTTACAATATTAGCATGTCACTTCATCGTACTGTATGGGGACAAATAGTAATACGAACATTTATTCCCGTACAGTTTGCATATTGTCGGCAGTACATCACCTGCTTGCACAGATTATTGTTATACCCTCATAGAGATGCTATACACATATATTCTATATCAGCTGATCGCTGGACATATTTACTCAGGGCATTGATCATATTCACTTGGGCGATCACCATTTTCTGTACATGGGCCTATAGAAGACACTGTATTTATTTATTTTTTTTAACTATACACATATAATACTTTTGTATTTTTTTCCACATTATTTGTCCTTATTATGGTAGTATCTTTTTTTTTTTTTTTTGTCTCCAGAGATGTTGACTAAACTTTCTTTTGTACCATTACACTTGCTTGGCGTTGGCTGTTTTTTTCCCGAAGCCTCCATAAGGTTACATTTACACAGTCAGGATTACGTTCAGATTTTCCCTGCAGATTTATGTGTGAAAAAAACAGTACTGTAATCGATTAGAATTAAAGTCAATGACAAATTATATTTCTCATTTACACGATGAAGATTTTTTTTCATGTGGACATTGACCTGTCCCAGTACGGATTTAAAAAAATGGCTTCAAAATCTGTATGTACATATATAAAAATCTGCACCAAAATTTGAGCCAGTTAGTGCAGATTTTCTGAGATTTCCATGTTTATATATACAGTACAGACCAAAAGTTTGGACACACCTTCTCATTCCAAGAGTTTTCTGTATTTTCATGACTATAAAAATTGACAGGGCACACCTGTGAAGTGAAAACCATTTCAGGTGACTACCTCTTGAAGCTCCTCAAGAGAATGCCAAGAGTGTGCAAAGCAGTAATCAAAGCAAAAGGTAGCTACTTTGAAGAACTTAGAATATAAGACATATTTTCAGTTGTTTCACACTTTTTTGTTAAGTATATAATTCCACATGTGTTAATTCATAGTTTTGATGCCTTCAGTGTGAATCTACAATTTTTATAGTCATGAAAATACAGAAAACTCTTGGAATGAGAAGGTGTGTCCAAACTTTTGGTCTGTACTGTGTATATATATATATATATATATATATATATATATATATATATATAGGTATCATTGTAGATTTTCTGCATGTAATTCCTGATCGTGTGCATATGCCCTAAAAATGCACAATCTGCTTCATCTTCAGCATGAACATATCCATAATTTCCAATATTTCTTTGCTCCCTCGGGAGGGATAGTGGGAAATGTTTTTCCAGACACAAGGTTTTTTTTTTTTTTTTTTTAATTTTATATCTCTCGTTTACATAGGACTGTAGTATAACATATTCCATAGCACTTTATAGACATTAGGGAGAATTTACTAAAATAGACAGGCCATTTTGTTTTGGCACAAAAGTCTATATCAATTTTCTGACCTGCACAATAATTTTTAGAAAAGTGGATGATAAAGGCAGGCCCAGTAGGGGACTCCTCAGCCCGATGGATTTACTATGACTCGCATTAGAAAATTGGTGTGAGTTATTCCTAAAATCTACTGCAGTCCTGACTGGTGTAAATTTCAATTTTGGTGCATGGGCCCACACAAGATGCACCAAAATTGGGGTTGTGCAGTTACAGACATTTATCCCATATCCACGGGATAGGGGATAAGTATCAGATCACTGGGGGTCAAAACGCTGGGATCTCCAGTGATGGGGGCCAAAAGGCTCTTTGTCAATAAAGCTCCAGTGCACTTGTGTGACTGTTGCTTCATTAACATGGAGGCTTTAGGGCTCCCTTTCTCCTAATTTCTTGCTGTTCGACCTCTGGTACCCCCAGTGCTTATCTCCTATCCTATATTTAAGTGTTTGTAATGGCACCTGTAAGGGATCTGAACCTCGTAATAATTCCCTCTCGTGCCAGCGGGGGAATGAGTAGTCTTAAAAAAATTCCCCCCATTGTAATCACTCGTTGTCCCAAGTTGTCCCTCAATATGTCTTTGGAGTGTGAGAGGAAACCCACGCAAACATGGGGAGAACATACAGACTCAATGCCAATGTTGCTGATGGTCGGCTTTTAACCCAGGACTCCAGCATTCAAGACAACAATGCTAACCACTGAGAGATTTTAGATCCATGGGGATCAGCTGCCTTCCATGAGACTTTAGTAGGTTTCTATGGTATATACAAATAAATGTAGATATCTTCTATGGAGAGTGCTGTGCATTTATTACTCGGCATATTTATAGCACTGTATGGATGATGATGTACATATGTATTGTACATCATGTGCGTGGAACAGACATGAATCGGTTTGTATTCACTTGAAATCTGGCATGTTGTGAGATCTTGTGAAGAGAGGTTGTCAGGCGCTCAATATGGGAATCATTATACAATATATCCCAGAGCATTCCCTCAGCTTGCTTGAGTTTGCTAAAGATTAATATTTTGTAGGAAGCCGAAGCCGGCCAGCGTCCAGAATTTAATCAAGATTTGTCGAATGAAAATATTTGCATTGGCAATGTCAGGGTGAAGCTTTGCATCTCCCACCTTCATCTGTAGAGGCCTCGCGCTGCACTTGTGAGCTTATATGGTCACCTGTTGAACATCATGTATGGAAATTTCACTCACACACAGCCTTGATATATTCTGCAAATATTAAATCTGCGTGGGAAAAATCAAAAGCTGGTTTTAGCATGCATTCCCATGTCAAACGCTCTAAAATGCATATTTATTAGTAGAGCGGCTGAATGGAGAACAGCATTGGAACAAATATAGGTTTTCTTTCAAGTCTTGGAATAACTGGAGTACTCAAGAAAGCAGCACTGCTTGAAAACGCCCCTAAAGTTCACAAAGATTGTGCTGTATTATTGAATTTGCCACACACTTTCTTTAAAGGGTTATCCAGATCTTTAAAACTGATGGCCTATGTTTAGAATAGGCAACATTAGATCTGTGGGTGTCCAGGTCTCAGCTCCCTCTAGTTAGCTGTTTGAAGGGGCTGGGAGCTATAGCAAGTGACGTGTCTCATTCATTATAGCTATTGTATCTTGTTTTACAGCTCAGTCCCATTTATGTGCATGTAGTAAAGCGGGAAGATATTAGACCCGGTAAACAATGAAGGAGACACAGTGTTCTAGCAGCCCCTTTATGTAGCTGGTCGGCAGGGGTAGCAAGAGATGGATCCCCGACAAGTTAATATTGGACATCAATTTTAAACCCCTCATATCCCCTTTAAAGGAAGTATTGTACAGTCATGGCCAAAAGTTTTGAGAATGACACAAATATTCTATTTTCACATGATCTGCTGCCCTCTGGTTTTTATGTGTGTTTGTCAGATGTTTTTATCACATACAGAAATAGAATTGCATTCATATTATGAGTAACAGAAGCTTATATTGACAGTTAGAATGAGTTAATGCAGCAAGTCAATATTTGCAGTGTTGACCCTTCTTCTTCAGGACCTCTGCAATTCTCCCTGGCATGCTCTCAATCAACTTCTGGACCAAATCCTGACTGATAGCAGTCCATTCTTGCAGAATCAATGCTTTCATTTTGTCTGAATTTGTTGGTTTTTGTTTGTCCACCCGTCTCTTGATGATTGACCACAAGTTCTCAATGGGATTAAGATCTGGGGAGTTTCCAGGCCATGGACCCAAAATCTCTATGTTTTGTTCCCTGAGCCATTTAGTTATCACCTTTGCTTTATGGCAAGGTGCTCCATCATGCTGGAAAAGGCATTGTTGAGCGCCAAACTGCTCTTGGACGGTTGGGAGAAGTTGCTCTTGGAGGACATTCTGGTACCATTCTTTATTCATGGCTGTGTTTTTAGGCAAGACTGTGAGAGAGCCGATTCCCTTGGCTGAGAAGCAACCCCACACATGAATGGTTTCAGGATGCTTTACAGTTGGCATGAGACAAGACTGGTGGTAGCGCTCACCTCTTCTTCTCCGAATAAGCTGTTTTCCAGATGTTCCAAAGAATCGAAAAGGGGATTCATCAGAGAAAATGACTTTACCCCAGTCCTCAGCAGTCCACTCCCTGTACCTTTTGCAGAATATCAGTCTGTCCCTGATGTTTTTTCTGGAGAGAAGTGGCTTCTTTGCTGCCCTCCTTGAGACCAGGCCTTGCTCCAAGAGTCTCCGCCTCACAGTGCGTGCAGATGCACTCACACCTGCCTGCTGCCATTCCTCAGCAAGCTCTGCACTGCTGGTAGCCCGATCCCGCAGCTGAAACACTTTTAAGAGACGGTCCTGCCGCTTGCTGGTCTTTCTTGGGCGCCCTGGAGCCTTTTTGGCACCAATGGAACCTCTCTCCTTGAAGTTCTTGATGATGCGATAGATTGTTGACTGAGGTGCAATCTTTCTAGCTGCAATACTCTTCCCAGTTAGGCCATTTTTGTGCAGTGCAATGATGACTGCACGTGTTTCTTTAGAGATAACCATGGTTAACAGAAGAGAAACAATGATGGCAAGCACCAGCCTCCTTTTAAAGTGTCCAGTGGTGTCATTCTTACTTAATCATGACAGATTGATCTCCAGCCCTGTCCTCATCAACACCCACACCTGTGTTAATGGAGCAATCACTGAAACGATGTTAGGTGGTCCTTTTAAGGCAGGGCTGCAATGATGTTGAAATGTGTTTTGGGGGATAAAGTTCATTTTCTAGGCAAATATTGACTTTGCAAGTAATTGCTGTTAAGCTGATCACTCTTCATAACATTCTAGAGTATATGCAAATTGCCATTAGAAAAACTGAAGCAGTAGACTTTGTAAAAATTTATATTTGTATCATTCTCAAAAGTTTTGGCCATGACCGTAAAGCAATGTAAAATTTTTGGCAATGTTAAAGTTTAAGATGTTGCACAGGGGTAAGCAACCTTTTTCGTACTGCGTGCTGAATATAAAAAAAAATAAAAAAAAATCAAAGACATTTACGTTGTGCCATGCAATAATTGAATTCTCAAACCTTAAAAGAAATTTATAACGGGTGTTATAGCTGTTATGCATAGTGTACAGTATGTCGGTATTACAGCTGTGTGAACCAAACCTAATGCTGTGTTCATATGTTAACTTTTTAAAGCATCCATTGTTGGGGAAAAAAAAATCCCTGACAAAATAGTGTTCCAAGCTCGTGGTGGCAGCAACCCTGTATAAAATATAATTTTTTAGTTTTTTTTTTTTGCACAAGGTTGCTATAGCCAGTATTCAAGATCACCTTCTTTTCTTTTACAGCACTGCTGCTCCATACTTTACTCAAGACTGTTGCCTCTTCTTGCAAACTTTACACAGGACAGAAACCTGAAGTCCTGTGTAAAGTATGAAGGGTAAAGCAGGAGACTTGTGTATCCACTAGGCAAAATAACCGTCCATACCAATAAGTAACCACCAGGCCTTCATGTATGGGCTGCAGGAGCTGCATACAGGTAGCAAGTTGATGTAACACTAGCAGAGATTGAGCCAGGAGGAAGAGGGCAGAGGTAGCACTAGCAAGGGTTAACTCTACTAAGAACGTCCAGATCACTGCCGCTCATAGATGATTTATTAATTGGTTTGCTGGTTCCCTGACCTGATGCTGTGCCAGGAAAATATAGCTTGCGTGTCACAGGTTGCCAACCCCTGATGTAGTATTATTATTGCACTGTTTCCCATCTGAACACTACAATACCCCCTTAATGGAGCATAATAGGAGAATGTATTAAGACCGGTGCATTGTGCTCATCGTAAAGAGGACCTTTCACTACCTCCAGCAACTCTTTGCAGCTCAACTGATTCTGGTGCAGTTTGAATTTTTTTCTCCCACCATTCCTGAGCAGTCTTTGGGGTTAGTTTCTGCACAATTGTGCTCTCTGCTGTCAGGTGGGCGGGCCCTGTCTTTCTGCTCCAATCTAGGCCTCCCACCTGATAGTAAAGAGCATAATTGTGCTGAAACGATTGATGGGGAATGGTAGGTTCCTGAGAAAAATATCAACTGCACTAGAGTTAGTGGGCGCTTATTGAAGGATGCAAAGAGGAGGAGATGGTGAAAGATTCCCCTTTAACAGTGTGAGCGCTAGTGGCAGAATTGTCAGTCTTAAGAGGCTCTGGCCCCTTGATAAATCTGGCACGCTGCAGAAGGTCCCATGTGCCAAAATTGAAATATACAACAGTCAGGGATTAGATTTTGGCTATAACTACTACTAAAACTCTCGTCAGTTTTCTGGGGTGAGTTATCTATGCCAACATGTTTTCTGGAGCAAGTTATAGTAAATCTGTCGGGCTGAGGCGTTCCTGCCCTGGCCCGTCTTGATCCTTGCGCTGCCCACTTTTCTGTTGGGGCAAATAGATTACTACAGGAGAATCGTGCATTGCTCTGCTTGAATTGTGCTCCATGTACCTCACAAGTATCAATCCAGCCTAAAACTTTTGGAAATAGAACAGATTTTGACTAAATGCAAAATATATAGAATGGAGAGACGGAAGATTGAGGGCTGAGATTTCTCAAGTCGATTTGGGTCTCGTGTGGAAAAAGCAGTCCTCACTCTTGTAGAACAAATAAACGTTCCAGGTCACAAGTTTCTTCAAACTGTTTATTGTTAAGAAATATTTACTTGTTATATAAGTCAATTGCTGCTCGGATATCTTTCATTGTGAGCAGAGCCCATGCATTTTGTGTATAATCTTCTAGTGCAATACAATTAGTGACAATGGAGGGGAGCATTATCACATAATAATAACCTTCTGCTCCAAAAATAAACTGTACTTGCTGTATCCAAATATTTACTCCACGCAAGGCTCCAGTTGCTATACGACAGCCGGAGTGTTTGGCTGAGCTAGAATTTTCTTCTTTACATTTGATGGTCTGGTATGTTGCATTGTTTAGAGGGTTATTGGCTCTGCTTTATTCCACAGAGCATAGAGGAATGATTGAGATCATAGTAGTATTAGGAGACAGCTCTATTAATGGGACAGCACTGCTCCAAATGTGTTAAAAAATAGGATTAAAGGAAGTCTACCACCACCAAAATTTTTCCTAAACCACTTATATGCTGTTGTAGGGGTTGCTAGTGACATAATAAACATACATTCTTTTGTCTTAAAGTGAATTTTTAATCTGTGTGCAATGAGTTATTTGGTGCAACTCCCCCTCCCCCCTTCCAGGTTGTTGGGGAGCCTGCCAGAGCACCAGTTATTGCTTTTAGACACCCCACATCAGTACCTGTCAGTATTGGTGTTAGGGGATGGCACTGTGTGTCAACCACAAGTACAATTGGGAGCTCTGTCAGATGTGGCCCCAACCTGGGTGCACCAAACAGCTCAGGCTACAGTCACATCTGTGTCGGGGCCTCCATTGCAGTGTCTGCCAAAAATCGGTGGAGCGAAAAGTCCTGCAAGGAGTTTAAAAACTACGGACATCCAATGGACCCCATTATAGTCAATGGAGTCTGCCAGTCTTCATGTGTATCCGCTGTGGTCTGCCTCTCCTTTTGTTCTGATCCCCGAAAGAGCGGTGACGCTAGTGTGAACCTAGCATCTTTTGCATACAAATTAAAAAATTATTTTCTCAGCATCAAGTTTGCACTTTGAGAAAAAAAAAAAAGAAAATCTATGTTCAATTGTCCCTACAACAGGATATAAGTGTATTAAAAGCGATTTTGTTGGTGTTAGTCTCCCTTTATTCTTGTGTTACCGTTAGTTAGTATTAAGCAACCATTACTCAGTTTATGACCAGTCATATGGTATGACATTACTTTGTAGCGGCGATTCTGTTATTCAGCTTTGGAATCCGGTTTTCATGCAAATCATCATTTTATTTGTATGCAGATGAGAGCAAATAGGGCTTTGCTCGGGAATCTAGACCTGCGACCAAAGCCCAGAGATTTACATGAAATTGGTGCCCCAAGGCTAAATAATAGAGGCATATTTAGAAACTGTAATATCACCTCTACTAGGTACTGGGATTAGGTGTATAACCAATTTACTGCTGACAGACTCCCTTAAAAGATGCCCACTGCCGGAGGGTTTTAGCAGCAGCTTGTTCCCTTCATGTGTTCCCTTATGTATATGCTACTTGGCTAAGCACTGGAAGCCCCAAATGAAAAGCTAGAATATAGTTTTAGCCAGAGTCTATCTTTAAAGGGAAAGATAATGCTTGCTGAAATACAAGCACATCAGATTAACTAGTAACACTTAAAGGGGTTGTTTTCTGGCATAATTTTTCAGAAAAAATGATTTGGTTAAAAATAAAATACTCAAAACCTTCATTTTGCTGTTCGATCTCTACATTGCTTTTTAATAGCTTCCAGAATGTCTTAAAGACTGATGTTACCCACTCATCTTCTAGGATTACTATCCCTCAGACTGGAGATTTGTTCTTTAAGCTCTTCTTGTATGACGTGTTGCTGAGATTTACTCACAGCCATGCCTTTCTTTTGTAGGTGCAATCCTATTGGCGAGTATACAAGGCTTAGCACTGAATGTCGACCCAGTGTTGTATACATGGCTTCTATACCAACCTCAGAAGAAAGGTGACAGACATCCCCAGCAGGTAACAGACCATTCTAGCTGTGAACACTACAATAACATTAAATAAATAGCTAGCCATGTACTTTAAATGTAGCAACTGTGCAGAGTATTGCAGTTCTGCCCCATTCTAGTGGATGGCACTATGGAGCAATAACCTAGTGTAGAAAATGAAGAGGCTGCAGTGCTCACTCCAATGTTGTGGCCCCCCGATTGCCTCTTATCCCCTAGTGGTAATATGCAGCTGTATGTGGTGTACATTTATACCACTGCACGAGAAATATAATATTTCATGGTGACCATTAAAAAAATGGGATAGGTCAGCCAGAGTAGAAGCCACTGATGTTTTGATACTGTTCTCACTTGGTCTATCCATAAGATAGAGGATAAGTTGCTGAGGGTCTGACCTCTGAGACCCTCACAATTCTCAGAAAGGGGAATGTTTTACCTCTGCTGTGAAGGCAGCCGAATACCTGGTGGACCCAGATGCAGCACCTCTCCCATCCAGTTCAGTAGTACAGAATTGGGCTATCTCTATCATTCCCATTGAAGCGAATGACAGCAGTGATGAGTCGGCATACACCAGGAGTTTCGGCTGCTTCATAGTGGGGATAAAACATCCCCCATTCTTAGGATCGGTGATGGTCTCATCGGTCAGAGCCCCCACTGATCAGCAATTTTTCCTCTATCCTATACGGTATAACCCCTTTTAATGGATGTGATCTTCCAGTAACTTTTGGATAGACTTCAGAAGTTTTATGTTTTGTCCCAATTTTCAGAAAATCTGCTTAAATATTGCTTATCTATTCAGAACATCTAATCTATTTGGTGCCTGTATCCCATCCATCAAGGAATACTTGTCAATATATGCAGCCTAACCCTGCCCTATAACCTAGGAGTCTGTGCACTTTTGTCGGTGCTGCTGACTGAACCTTTCACGTTGTGAGCCCCTAAGAATCAGCCCAGTTATTGAAAGACATAAACAGTGACAGCTCCTGTTTCTGGCTCTGCTCTGGCAGAGATCCTGTGAACCTGCTAAACACTCCGTTATACCAGTTTTACCTTTCACCTGCCTAATGTACAACATTGCGGTGTTTATTTTTTCTGCTTTTTCCTCCTCAGCCGCTGGGATCCGCTCCTCTTGCCATGCCACTGTCGAGGAAGAAGGAGGATGAGGTGTCAATTGGCAGCACGCCCTTGGCAAAGCAGGCATCGAATCAGCCGTCTGAGTATGCCAGCAGTCCTGTCAAAACAAAAACCGTAACAGGTATGCTCTCTTCTATAGCTGAGAAAATACATATCGGGAGCTTTTAGTGGGTCAGCTGTGCAAACACGCTCAGGCACCTTTGGGCTTTTCACAAATAGCCCCTGTGTTAGAGATTTAATGTTTCTATAATTAAAAGCCATCCGTTCTTATTATTTCTACAGCTCATGTTCTGCTTTTCTTCTTGTTCATTTTTTTTTTTTTTTTTAGCTACAACATTACTTCTGTTTCCCTCATTTTGTTTTAAAGAAGCACATGTTTGCCCTCTAGCTCCATAAGGTGACAAAATCCTATAGTTACGTATGTGCACTACACAAGTGCATATAGCAGCAATGTATAATTGGTGAATTCATGATGCAAAGTACAACAATCTCCGCTTGTAATGCACATCAGAGCTTCTTGATCTAGTCTTTAAAGAAGCCCAGCACTCCATGTCTTGAAGATTTTCTTGGGATGGATTCTCACATGAAGTTTTTGGTTCCAAGAGTGGCTAAAAAATTTCAAGTGCGGATCTATCCTTACTCTTTTCCTAAATTCATAAATAGCACATGAGATTTCTTGCGGCAGATTTTAAAGACCTGGCTTTTTGGTTTCCTTGAGGACAATTTTGGGAAACTGATTTAGGTGGCTATGACTACAGTCATGGCCAAAAGTTTTGAGAATGATACAAATATTAATTTTTACAAAGTCTACTGCTTCAGTTTTTCTAATGGCAATTTGCATATACTCCAGAATGTTATAAAGAGTGATCACCTTAACAGCAATTACTTGCAAAGTCAATATTTGCCTAGAAAATGAACTTTATCCCCCAAAACACATTTCAACATCATTGCAGCCCTGCCTTAAAAGGACCACCTAACATCGTTTCAGTGATTGCTCCATTAACACAGGTGTGGGTGTTGATGAGGACAGGGCTGGAGATCAGTCTGTCATGATTAAGTAAGAATGACACCACTGGACACTTTAAAAGGAGGCTGGTGCTTGCCATCATTGTTTCTCTTCTGTTAACCATGGTTATCTCTAAAGAAACACGTGCAGTCATCATTGCACTGCACAAAAATGGCCTAACTGGGAAGAGTATTGCAGCTAGAAAGATTGCACCTCAGTCAACAATCTATCGCATCATCAAGAACTTCAAGGAGAGAGGTTCCATTGGTGCCAAAAAGGCTCCAGGGCGCCCAAGAAAGACCAGCAAGCGGCAGGACCGTCTCTTAAAAGTGTTTCAGCTGCGGGATCGGGCTACCAGCAGTGCAGAGCTTGCTGAGGAATGGCAGCAGGCAGGTGTGAGTGCATCTGCACGCACTGTGAGGCGGAGACTCTTGGAGCAAGGCCTGGTCTCAAGGAGGGCAGCAAAGAAGCCACTTCTCTCCAGAAAAAACATCAGGGACAGACTGATATTCTGCAAAAGGTACAGGGAGTGGACTGCTGAGGACTGGGGTAAAGTCATTTTCTCTGATGAATCCCCTTTTCGATTCTTTGGAACATCTGGAAAACAGCTTATTCGGAGAAGAAGAGGTGAGCGCTACCACCAGTCTTGTCTCATGCCAACTGTAAAGCATCCTGAAACCATTCATGTGTGGGGTTGCTTCTCAGCCAAGGGAATCGGCTCTCTCACAGTCTTGCCTAAAAACACAGCCATGAATAAAGAATGGTACCAGAATGTCCTCCAAGAGCAACTTCTCCCAACCGTCCAAGAGCAGTTTGGCGCTCAACAATGCCTTTTCCAGCATGATGGAGCACCTTGCCATAAAGCAAAGGTGATAACTAAATGGCTCAGGGAACAAAACATAGAGATTTTGGGTCCATGGCCTGGAAACTCCCCAGATCTTAATCCCATTGAGAACTTGTGGTCAATCATCAAGAGACGGGTGGACAAACAAAAACCAACAAATTCAGACAAAATGAAAGCATTGATTCTGCAAGAATGGACTGCTATCAGTCAGGATTTGGTCCAGAAGTTGATTGAGAGCATGCCAGGGAGAATTGCAGAGGTCCTGAAGAAGAAGGGTCAACACTGCAAATATTGACTTGCTGCATTAACTCATTCTAACTGTCAATATAAGCTTCTGTTACTCATAATATGAATGCAATTATATTTCTGTATGTGATAAAAACATCTGACAAACACACATAAAAACCAGAGGGCAGCAGATCATGTGAAAATATAATATTTGTGTCATTCTCAAAACTTTTGGCCATGACTGTAGGTTCACATCTGTCTCGGAGAATCTATTGCAGAGACTACCAAAATTCGTCTGCACAAGGACTTTTTCCTCTGCCATCGGGTGACGGATACTTGACGGACCTCATTATAGTCAATGGGTCCACTGGTCCTGCGTGTGTAACGGCTGTCTAAGCATCTGCCTCTCAATTGTTCGGGTGCCCCAATGGACCTGAATGATGGAGAGCCAACAGTAGTGTGAACCTATCATAAATAGCAAAGTTTTTGCTGCATACATGAATAGCATTTTCTGACCCATAAAGTGAATACTGTTCAGTCCCCTGCACCAATCTTATACCTCTGCAACTTGGAATGTTATTCCACTAAAAATGGCCTTACACATTAGATAGAACAATTGTCTCGTGAGCGATCATTCTACCAGCACAGCCATACACATTGAAGTCCATATTGACCATGGTTCACACTGGCCATAAAAGCACAAGCAATCTTGATGGGAATGTTCTTCCGACTATCCAAAAATTTCAGACATAACTGACGACTTTCCAAAATATGTACAGGGTTTGCCGCTTCTGAATATAAACAATAGAGCTCTCATTCACTGACCGCAAAGAAATATATTAATAGTGGAGAGGAATTATTAGAAAGTTGTTGTAAAATAGTCTCAGACCAATTGTAAAATACTTTATAATTGAATGAAATTCTTACTCATGTGTTGACCCATAAGGTAACATTATTGGAGGATTCAGCTTCTTATAAAAACATGGAAATTTATTGAAGTCTTCATGGAAAAACAGACCACATGGAAACCTTCCAGCATAACAGAAATATCAGTCAATGTCTTACATCATAGGAGAAGTTCAGCGTTAGGTTTCTTCAAGGTGGTTCTCTTGCAGACATCTTGGTTCATGCTTATTCATCCATGTGTGTTGGTCTTCTGTAGGACAATTCTGCAATCCTTCCAAGGTGTCAGAGGTGGTAACCAGACAGCAAAGACAGGTCGAAGGACCCAGACGTGTGTTTGTCAATCATTTATATTCATGAGAGGGGGTGTTCCCCAACATCCTTATACTTTCTACTACTGTATTTGGACAATACTAGAATAGTATACCCTAACCACACCCATGCACCATAAGATACAAGAGTTTTGTCAGCAGAATAGACTTAACCCTTACAGGTCATGAATATTGCAATCTAATAATATTTAACATTTGTAGAACTTATCATTTATACATTTAGCAGGCTTTATTTATATAAAAGTGGAAAACCCCTTTAAGGCCCATGGATAATAATAGACATAGAAGGTTTTTGTGGCATGTCCATTATTTATAGCATGTTTATAGGCTATGTGTATAACAGTACACACTAGGGTTATATCCTATTTACAGAAATAATTTGTTTTATTCCATATTATCGATACTATATTATATCAACAAACACAAGGCAAGCCAAAACTTATGTACAATTGTATATAAATAGTAGAAGAGTCTTTGGCTTATACCCAGAGTAAACAATACTGCATGGGAAAGCAATACTGATTATTACGAGCCAATATTAGTATCTGTCGTAAAGTGGTATATAAAAATAAGCTAGATGGGGTTTCCCTAAGGAGTAAAATTTCTATGGAAAAACATAACACTAGTGTTAAGTAAATATACCAAAATCAATATGTTATGTAAAGTAAAAAAAATCCCAATTTTAGGGTGCATGGTTAAAGAGAGTCTGTCAACAGAACCCGGCATATCAACCCAGCCCAGCAGATAGATAGGTTAGGGTCACCTGAATCAAACAGTGTTTCCCTTGTGAATCGGAGCCTCTTTATGCTGAGATATCGCCTTTTTTGTCAATATGCAAAAGAGCTCTTTGGCAGTACAAGGGCGTTGCCCTTGCGCCAAACATGTAAGCATTTAACTCAGATGACCCTAGCCTATCTGTCTGCGGGGCTGGATTCCTGTAACAGACTTCCTTTAAGTCACACCTGAACTGACATTTCACTACTACAGTATGTTAGAAAATTGATACCATTGACACAAACAGATCATGTGTTAGCACTGTTTTGGGGTTTGTTTGGTTCTTTAGGTACACTAGAGGTGCAGCTTCCTGTACTTTCAGCGCTATAGTCAGGGGCTTAGCTATTGCTCTAGCAGCCATAGCAGCTGCTGTAGGGCCCACAGTGTAAGGGGGCCACCCAGGGCCGCTACTTTGGCTGTATGACTGTTACTTCCATCAGGTGCCCAACCACACAGGATAGAAAGGGCCACCTCCTCTGCTGCCTAAAGCAAGGCCCTAACCGTAGCAGGTCTCAGGTCTGTAGTGTGAAATAATATGGGGATCTAACTGGGGGTCTAAAATAAGTTTGAGTTCTGGTTTGGCCTCTAAGTTTTTTGGATCTGTTTTGGAGTCTGAATTATTTTGGGGGTCTGGTCTAGCTTCATTCTGGGGCTAATCCCTGCACACCTACCTTATTTCCCCACCTCTCCATAGATACCCTACTGGATTGTCTTCTCTTGCCCATTCTCCCAACCCTGTCACTTTCCATCTCCACAGTCCTCTCATCCCTCGTCCCCATAGAGGGGAGCCCCCATTCAAAAGTTGGCTATGGGGTCCCATGATTACTAGTTATGACCCTGACTATATTCAGTTATGAACAAGGTCTAAACTTGTCTTCCATAGCCTCGTTCATCTCCTCCTTAACATAGGACAAGCACGTCCTGGCTGAATGCTGTTCAGCATTCATGATGAGAACACATTCGTCCTCCATTAGACCTGCTGATCTAAAATATTTGTTTTGTACTAAAAATATTGTAGTGTAAACAGCAGCCGATCACTAATGATTGGACATGGTCAGATCTTCCCAGAAATATTTACATAATTGCAATCTGTCATCTCTGGAGAACGCTGGGATATTTGCACAAATCATTGAGTTTCCATAAATGTTCACTTACATAATGTGGTTGTTTTCACATTACAGGCTGAATGTGGAATAGGAATTACACATACATTTTTGCAGCTCCAAATATGTATTTTATAATTAATATTTGTAACCATCCATGACAAGGACAGCTTTGTAATGACTGGCTTAGATTCAATGGCTCAAATGAATATAAATAGTAGAAGAGTCTTAGGTTTATAACTCAAAAATACAAAGAGCATAAAATTATAGTTCATAAGATCAGATACTTTATAAATATTCATGTATAAGCAAGTCAATGTCCTGCTTATCTAGTTCAGAGTATCCCTTATTCATCATAGATTTGCTATCACTTTATGATCCATGGAGTTCTGACCTCCAGAGAATGGAGTTCCCCCTTCCCCGCACAGGACTGATCTCCCCTATCTGGCTGTAGCTGCCCACATTCGCTGCAGTTCCCTTCCTAAATCAGTGCTGGTGACCCTTTATTTTAAGGATTTGTGGTGGTACCATTAATCGCAGCCCTACGGATCATGGCATGGCATATGCTACTGATATGCCATCACTGAATGGAATGAGAATACCCCTTTGTTAAATCCAGAGAACCTTATTCTGGAATGGCCAATCCAGGATTCCAGAACACAAAAGGAGATACAGAATAGATGCACATAGTGTGCTTGTCTTAGTATTGAGAGCGCTGGTGGTAATAATTCTGGCACATGCATGAGGTGCCATGTGCCAGAATTAAATCTACCTCAGTCAGGGTCTGGCATAGATTTGAGGTGTCATTCACAACAGTTTCATGGCATGAGTTATAGATAATCTACTGGGCCAAGGTGTCCCCACCCTGGCCTGCCTTGATCCCTGCCTGACTCCATTCACTTAAAAGTGGCAAGCAGGTTGGAAAATGGACGGGATAGGATGCAAAAAGGGATGCATCTTTTGGCACAAACGTGTGTACCAAAAATGTGCCACTTTTGTGCCAGAAAACTGTTGTGATCAGATCAGTAAATGCTGCCAAATTTATTAGAGTAGGCAATAATAAAATAAGCTTAGTGCTTGGGGGTCACTATGGACCTGCAGAATGATTGATTGGTTCTTAGAGTTTCAAAGCTTTGACTAGAAAACCCCTGTAGATTCCCTTGAAGCCTTCCTGGGGGACCCAAGGGCGTTGCCAATCCATATTGCATTTCTTTTCTGTTATCCTCTATTGTTACATTCAGTAAGGGGTAAACTTTAGTTGAAATCCACACTATTGGCCATGGCCTAGATCAGAGGTTCCCAACCATTTCAATCTCAAGGCACCCCAGGATAAAAAAAATTCCACTCCTACGAAATCGTTTTTACCAAAAGATAAAAAAAAAAAAAAAAAATGTCCTAAGGACGCAGATAATATTACATGAAAGCAAAATGTTGAGATGTTAGTAGAGGGGGAGGTTCTGTTCTGTCTTCGCACAGTGAATGGACAGGGGTTGATTCACTTCACAGGACATCTGCATATTGTTAGGTCTGTGTAAAGGACTGAACATTCTACAAATCTCACTGCTTGCAATGTAAGAAAAGTCTTCTATTCCTTTCCGATTGTATAACTACAGATGGGATATTATTCACAGACAGCAAGCAACTTTCCTAACCGTGCTTATATAGTGCTCTTTTCCAGTGTCAGGGATCTTTTTAGCTGGGTAATGCCTGCATGTAGTTTCCCTGTATTTTCAGTCCAGTGTTTTAGGCTCTGCTATATTTATTACTTGGGTTTTGTGTTTGCTATTGTACAGTTACTCCTAGCGGAATTACATATAAAGAAACCACTAGTACCAGTGATGGATAGAGGAGGGGGGCATACTGCTCTTTATGCTGGGTTCACTGTAGTCCCAGGCTCTGAGACGTTCAGGTCCGCCGGGGAACCTGAACGACGGAAAACCAGACCGCTAAAACAGCGGTTACACGTGGACAAAGGCGGACCCAATTGACTATAATGGGATCTGCCAGATGTCTGCCATTCTTATACTGAAAGTGGCATAGAGAAAAGTCCTCCATGCTGGACTCTTATTCTCTCCCTGATTTTTGGAGGTTACTGTGTCAGAGTCTCCAACACATGTGAACTCAGCCTTATTGTACATGCCCACAGCCTCAGAGACAAAGGCAAAATGTGCTTCAGCCATAATGTGATTATTACAAAAACTGAGAAGACATCATGTATGAAGGCTTATACTTTCATAGAAAAGACTGCCCAGCAAGACCCTGCACATATTTCAACCTTTCATCAAAACAAAGGTACCCTTTAAGAATTAGCTAATATAGTACTGATACCAACTAACCATGGTAAAAATTACCGAGGCAAATAATAAATCTCCACCCTGATTTGTGGAGTGATCCTTAACACATACATCATGTGATTGCTACCACCATTTAAAGAATAATAATCTAAAGCAAAATCACAGGCGGCCGGGCTCTCTGTGTCGTCCCTTATCTAGTAAATCTTGACATTATTTCATCATAACTCACGAATCCAGCGGATTAGAAGAACTGTTATTTTGCATCAAAATTCCGGAAGGAAGGGAAGTTTTGTGCCTCTAAAATTTGCACCATATGGAGTAGTGTTTATGTAGCTTTTAGCATGTGACACCTCGTATTTCATCTGTAATGACATCTGATGCATGGTGCCAGCGAGCTTACTATTCACTTTTATATAAACAGTTAATATGTAATTTTTATCTAGGTGGGATTTATAATGATCGCTTAATCCCATTACATATTTTATAATCACCGTGCTGTCAGAAAGGATATAGTTTTATTTTCTTAATGTTTCGGAAGAAATATCTATTCTTGTGTAAATAAAGGAAAGCCATTCACACCAGTGAGCAAGACGTATGTCCAATATCACATTTAAGGAGCTGCGCAGGAGCTGTACATTACTTATGTAACATGATCAGGAGTACAGCTGTGAGCATTTTGATAAATATGATCTTGGAAATGAATGCATGAGACTCGTGAACTCATATGACAGCCAAGTAATACAGGACAATATCTCATTTTTTTTAAGGCATTATGTCCATCTTCACAAAACTTTTTAATTTATTCCCAGTCTGTCTAAAATGGAAAATTAAGCAAATAGTTTAACTAAAACAATTTAATATCATTTTGTATCTGCAGCTCATATGCATACCTACAGTTTATCTCTCCATGGTAACATACTACAAACAACAACCCTGCGTAGTCAGTGTATGATTCAAGTCACTTTCATATGTCCCCTAGTCCTGACTAAAGTAAATTTTGCTAGATTAGCAAGCAGATTGCAGTAGGCAGTATGACTGTAGGATCAGACTACGCAGAGATTGTAGTCTGTTACTATGGAAACACATAGGTCTATATAGCTGTAAACACAATTTTGATTTTTAAAAATTACTTTTTGCAAAGTTGCTTCATTTTCAATTTTAGATGAAGTAGAACAATAAAAAAAAATGTTGCAAAGGCGTACATATACTTAAAGAGATGTTAACAGAAACGAAGCTGTGCTGGAATTCAGTGTCTGCAGTACTTGTTAAAAGAGACAATTCATACTAATATCATGCTGTCAATAAATTTCTTATCAGCTTCACAGCATTCTTTTCTTGCAGTATCTTAAATAGGTTTTCTACACAGAAAATTCTATACTTTGCACCCCCACTGTTTGAAGGGACTGGGGCACTGATACTATTACTCCATTCCCTTTGTTGCTCGCACTTGGTAAACACAGTCACAATCTGTAGCAGCTGTGAATGGTGGCATAGAGAATCTGTAATACCCTCGGCAGCCACTACAGCATTTTATTTGAGTGAGCGCTAAAGCGGCTGGAGGTCTTCCGTATGTTCTGCAACATCTTCAAACTGTTTATTTGCAGGGGTGCTGATATTTCCACCCTCGCGGATCTAGGATAGGCCATCAATTTTACCTGATTGAAAACCCCCTTTCCTTTCCTGCATTATTATGCAGCCTAGTACCCATCCATTATCTTGTGTGCAGGTACCTTTCGATATGAACTAGAAATTTCCTATGAAAACATGACTTAACAGCCAATACAGTTAAATGAATTAAAGTATTTCTGTCCTATGAATAGAGGATAAATGCCTTACTGGATGGGGTTTCACTACTGATCCCGAGAATGGGGGGATCCTTTCTCTCCGCGGTGCATTCAGCCTGACTGCAGCCAGGCTGAAAATAGGCGTGACTGGTGGTGGAAGAAGCTCCCATCACTTCAGTTGGAGAGTCGCCAATAGCTAAAGTACATCATTTGGCTTTCTATGGTGCTCCCTTTAAAATGAATGGGAGCTCCATCCAACACCAATCACGCCTACATTCAACCTGGTTGCGATCAGGCTGAATGCACAGCTGGGGGAAAGGGCCCCCTTTCCTTGCCTCATGGCATAACCCCTTTGACCTGGAGATATCTCAGCTTTTAGTCTGTTCTTTGGCCGTATAAACCTTCCTTGTGAAGCATAGACTTGCTCAAGCCCCAATCTATGAGATCCATAGGCTATGCTAAAGCAGGGGTGGTATGGAATAAGTAAAACACGACTGTATTCTTAAAAGAGCAGAGCCGCACCTATGGAGGCCATATTTGTGATGTTGCTTCTAATCTTTATTGAAGTCTATGCAGTGCCACATGCAACCTCTGTACAGGTGTGACACCGTTTTTGCACAAAGCAGCCATGTTTTTCTAATCTTGCACAATCCCTTTAACCCTATTAATAGCCTTGGTTGATCATTAAAAAGTCCTGGACTCACAATTCAGAATTCATTGCCATAATGTGTGTGCACTAAGTGGCTTTGAAATTTGTAATACTTCCTTTTTCTCCCTCATTTTACTCCAAGGTTAACAAATGCTTTTGTTTTCTTTGGATTGCTCATTTGGACTGAAGTGTCATGATTTAGCAGTTATTTTTAGTACTGAGGGAAAAGCAGCCCTGCGCACTTACACAAAGCAGAGGTGCGAGTCTCCACAACAAACGGCTGTGTAATGAATCTGCACCCCAGCTCTCTGGGAAATTTTACAACAATTTTCATGCAGCCTACAGTTCACTCACTGTCAGCATCGCACAGATCATAACGTACACCCCACTGCCAGTAATAAGGCTGTAAATTCCACCGGGGGTATCTGGTGATATCATAAACCACAGCAACAAAACGCTGAACGGTTTAATAATGTCACCGGAACTCTTAGATGGAATTACAGCATGGCTTTTTACACGGCTTTTGGGTGTATTTTATTTACTGCAATACATGGTAACCAAAAATAACACACACCAATTTGTGCTTCTTGGGATCTGTTTGCGGCTATAAATGCAATGACTTTGAATGAGATATTGTGAAAGAAATCACAATGCTGGAACGGGTTGTGTGCGCTCAGTCAAGGACCCTTAGTCATTAAAACACCATATTGTAATACAGCCTTTAAACATCTGCACAGAGGCTGCCCGGCTGCTCACATCCCAGGGCTGGCCTGTGCTGGAGCATGTGTTGCTCTGGCTTCAGTGTGTCTTTTGCAGTTTTTAACCATGCCAAAATGGATTTGTGCTCTTACATAGACCAATATTTAGAAATGGAGGGGGCATCAAAAGCATCGCAAAAAGTTAAGTGTGGGAGAGTTGAAGCAGAATCATAAGAAATGACATTTTTGTGATACTAGTATTATCATATGTGCTTTGTTGGAGAATGTGCACAACCTGTATAAGGCTGCTATCACATGAATGATCATTTTTGCAGACTATAAAGAAAATAAATAAATAACATCGTACGTCCTAGTGGATGTATGTGACTGGTCCATATAAGATCTGTGTGCCATCTGCTTTTTTTGCGGACGCAAAACAGGTGCTGGCTACGTGCACACGAGAAAAAGCACATACAGCTGTCTGTGACCTCCATGGACCCATGCACTTCATTGATGAGCCCAGGCCGCCAAACAGACAGGGATAGGACCTGTTCTGAATTTTGCCACCAGGCTTGTGGTTCCCCACACGGACCCATGATAACACATGATTGTGTTTATGGGGCTATAAGTGGAAGAGTGAAGAAATCAGGCGATACCTTTTAGAGGCTAATTGAGTATATTTGATAGTGAGCTTTCGAGAGTACTAGCTCTCTTCTTCAGACATGGTGTAATACTAGAAATTGAAAATTCACACTATTTATACACACACAAGACATGGATCTTCAAAAGGATTTTGGAATAACAAAATGCAATATACGTACAACAGGGCAGGAAATAAACAGTCTGGAAAAGTTGTGGTGTGTGACAGAGGGATCTGTTATCTGTTTGCTATCAGGAGGTGATTTGTGACCCTCACAGGTCATACATAGTGTGACATGCAGCTGGCATGAAGATTAAGTCCAAATTGCAAAGTTTGAAATTTTTGCATTAACTTGTATTCCCATTCTTTCCTCTCTCTCTGCGTCTTAAAATGTCCCATTAAAACCACAACCCGCAAATCTTCAGTAGAGTGGTCTTCTCTGGAGAAATGTGCGGCCACTGGGAGATCGGTTCTGCTGTTATTAATATTGGATCTGTGTGAGTTCATTCGCTGACTGAGTCTCTGCCCTGTTTCCCCCACATAGAGGCCTGTGGTGGGACATTGCACACACATTATGAGATACACCACATTGGAAGACCTGCAGGAAAATGTCCCCCTAATTCTGTGCACCTGTTGTGACTGTGGGACAGGTACACTGTCAGCGGTGTGGATGTGCTTGCAGGTCATGCACCTGTTTTGCAGGCAAGGTGAGGTGCCATTTTCAGTTGGGGCCGTCAGGGCACTCCGGACAATAATACGCCTCAGGTTTGGTGGTTGTCGAAAGGCTATAAGAAAAGAATGGGTAAGTTTGCTAGCCATTACGACCACCACTAGCACATTGAAAAAGCACACATTTGTGTGCATGGAGTCTGTCCGTGAAAAACAGACCGCACATGGATGAAGTCCATGTGCTTATTTTTTTTTCACCGACCAATTGATGCAAATGGTTGAAATGAGTAGAGAAAAGAGTAAAAAAATAGTGAATGCTGCGATTTATTCTCAGTGGATGTATGAATTGCTCCATTTACTATAATGGATCCAAGTGCTGTCTGTGTGTTGTCCATTTTTTCACAAACAGCACTCGGACAGAAAAAATTGTTTGTGTGAAAGGACCCCAAATCTTAAAAGAAGTCAATTAGTTCTCTCACTGTCTCTCAGGAGGGGTACTAAGTTTTCCCTTCTTAGTAATTTGCTGCTCCTTGTCCTGACCCCTGTGGCCAGAACGTACAGGAATTGCCTAGCAGTGCTGCCCTATACTGTTCCCTTAGCTCCCATAGAGAAGAATGAGAACTACGGAAACAACTAAGCAGCCTAGCCTAGATTCTCACGACCGAGTTTCACCTGTGAAACCGTGAACTCAGTCCACGTAATTGCTGGATTTCCTGACCCTAACAAGCATTATAGTTATCTATGATGCTAGGAGTTCCTGCCTCCCAGCAACATACTATCTGTAATGTCTCCTCGATATCCCTGTAGCTGCTAAGATTGCTCTTCTCAGTCACTGCTGACCACTTTGTGACATCTGAGAGAGGATGCAGCCCCAGGATTAATAACTTGAGAAGAGTCTTTGTGTTGGAGCGCCTCTGCTGATGGTACCTGACTACAGATGGCACTATAGTCAGGATCCTCTAGTTACCCACTGAATACTCTGTACCAGAAGTGAAACAGACTAAGAAAACAAAAAAGTAACTATTATATACTGTACAAAGTGGCAGATTGATATGTTAGGGCAAAATAAAATATAACAAAATATAGCAAAATAAATATAACAAATGTGAATTTGCTCCTAAAATATATTTGTATATTTTTTTTTAATGCTGATGCCTAGAAGATGTGCATAATAATGAGATTTTGCTTTTTTATTTAGAGACTAGAGACATGCTTCAGCGGAATATTTCTAGTTATCGCATCAATAGCTTGCACTCAGTGAGCCGTATGATCATGGTTTATTCATGCCTGCTGCGTAGTGTTTGACCACTCATTAGAAGGAACAAAATCAGCAGGTGACGCTAACTGGGGTTAAGTAGTCACGCATGAATGAACAGTCAAGTGCTGCCAAGACCTTTACTGTGGTATTATACAGGTTTCCAATGGTCAGTCAGTGGGAGTTAAGAAGCAGGAATGTGGAAATGGTATATATTACATTGATGATCAGGCGGCTTTATTGTTGTAGATTGATTTCAATTACCTTTGAATTGGACAAAGGCCAGCCTAAAAGTGCTCATACACATTCAGCAGCTGTCGGCTAAAAGGTCTTTTGGTTGACAGCTATTCCTTCTGACTCTTCCATACACATGCACCCCTACTCAGCTAAGTGTGCATGTATTGACAGAGGGGAGTAAGCTGCTTCCTGCCATTTCTTGCGGCTTATTTTCCTGGAGAAAAAAAAGGAATGAACATTGAAATTCAATGAGGCAAATTTATTAAGATTGGCCAGTCATAAGCCACTCTTAATAAACGGGCTGTCTGGCTGAATGGTAATCTCTGGCAGTTAGGACCTGGAGTAGATTTCTATTATAACTCATGCTAGAAAACTGGCGTGAGTTGTTATAAATCTGTTGAGCCGAGGCTTCCCTGCCCCGATACCCATGCATTGGCACAAGAAAGGGCCTTGCGTCTAACTTGTACCTCAATATCATCCCTCTATGCCAGAAAGATGGAATGATATGGCATAGAGGGAATGATGAATTCCCAGCACGGTGGCTCAGTGGTTAGCATTGCAGCGCTGGAGTCCTGGGTTCGAATCCTGCCAATGACAACATCTGCAAGGAGTTTGTATGTTCTCCCTGTGTTTGTGTGGATTTTCTCCGGTTCCCTCCCACACTCCAAAGACATACTAATAGGGAATGTAGATTGTGAGCCCTATATGGGACAGTGACTGACAATATCTGTAAAGCGCTGCAGAATATGATGGCGCTATATAAGTAAGCTAAATAAATAAATAATAATTGTCCAATCCTTCCTTCCCCTGACATTATCTGTATCGGCATTATCGGCAGACCCCACCCCTCATCCCTACTGTATAGCAGTAAATGATGCATTCCTCTAATAACAGTGCTCTACAACTTATATTTAGATTCATAGTGGTCACCAGCCTTAGATGACTGCCCATACGTAATGCATCCTGGGGATTGGTCATCAATATTTAATCAGTTGGGGAAAGGGAACCCTGGACCCCCAAAGATCAGCTGTTAGAAGAGACTACAGAGTTTGTATGTTTGGTGCGACCACTTCACTGAGCACCAAGCACAGCACCATACATTGCGTAAGGGCTATTGTATCTACCCCGTTTACTAGAATGCGACTGAGATGAAAACCGGCATCGTGACAAATGAACGTGACATTATAGATGGGCAGGCAGCACTCTCTTTGTAGGCCGGTGGGACCAGACAAACTCTCCATACATATAGTAGCTTGCGAGAAGAATAAGACCACACTCCAATGAATGAACGTGATTCTCATTTTCTAGTTCTTGTACAACAAAGGACAAAATGACTCAAAACATCAAAAACGTAAAACTGATAGACCTCCAGCATAACATCATGACTTCCAAGAGCAAACTGTGTAGGAACAAAAAAGATTGTAAGCTTTGTGCTTGAGGGATTTAGGCTGTAATTGATCATAAAGAATAATCTTTATTATGCCAAGATCCAGAGGTGAACTGAACTGATTTCTGAATGTTTGTACATATACCAAATTTCTCATTGGTGTAGTAAGTCCCCAACCACTGGTAGTTACTGACTTTGATTCATGTTCTTTCCAGTTTCTCAAGTGCTAAATGACTTTTTCAGCAGTTGCCAATGAATTGTTAACTGAAGCATGTCAATTGTGGTGGCACATATTACCCAATGTGCAAAAGACATTTTTCATAATATTCCCCTAAAACATGAGTATTATGACATTGACAAATTATAATAGATATCCTCTTGTGACTAAGTGCACTAATGTATATTACAGCATGATTAGTAAGATTTTGACGGATAAACTTGTTTGTTAAAGGTTAATTTAGAATCCATGGTTACCACCCCTGGATGCCTGGAGGGTTTAATCCTTTCTAGTGGTTCAGACTTTAAAGAGGTTGTCTGAGAGTTTAGGAAACTAAAAGGGCTGCAAGACATAATTTACCTGTAAATCTCTCTGCCTCTCCACAGCTAATGCTTCGGTGGTCCCCACTAGTTTGGCTTTGGTATATTACATGCTTTACAATACATAGCAAGCTGAAGAATGCCATTCTCTAGTAAGTCCCTAAGATTGGCTGTTTGGCAGCTTGTTTTCCAGCCCTTCTTTCTCCTTTTTCGAATGACCACCGTCTAAGTTGATTTTATAACCAGATCAAAGTTGATTTGGTTGTGTATCAACTTAGATGTTTGTTCAGGAGCGGAAGAATGAACTGAAAGACTTCCAGTCTGCTTAATTTACTAGTGAAGCAACACTCCTATCTGGACCCCCTCTGATTGATATTGATGATCTATCCTAAGGATAAGTCAAGAATAGTTAAGTCCAAGAGCACTGCTTTAGTTTCTTACACTTACAGACAACCCCCAGAACATGGAGCTGGTACATGTGGGATTAGTGGTGGAGCTGTCAGCTTTCTGAAAGGATATTGTTCTTTTGGGACAGTCCATCTAGGGATATATGTCGTGTATTTTTATATTTATTTAGCACCTACATATTTCACAGTGCTGTATGTACGTCTAATCTGTTTATGTCACACTTGTGTGGCTTATTTCTTATAAAGCCAATAAATCTTTCTGGAATGTTTTTGGGATATGGGATGCATCAGATTTCATGAGTAAATTTCTGGAACTGACCTACTCATCTGAATGAGATTTCTGCTACAGTTCTGCCATGTGAGAATATAGTGCAATGGTGGTAAAAGGTATAAAACAATGAATCTGAAATCTGACTGTGTTTTGTTTTTGTCTTTGTCCATAATCTAGAATCTTATTTCGGGTGTATCAAGGCATTTTTAGTGGTTACTGGAAGGAAAATGAGCTTCGATGTATCCATTCTATCACAGTTTTGTCTGATTATTCATCAGGACTAATGACTAAATCAAGAACCACAATGTTGATTTAGCTGCAAAATAAGGGATCCCACATTCCTTCTCATACATTGCTTTCCATGTGTTTGATACGTTAGCCGATTATTTTATTAAAACCCTCTGTACAAATATTGCACTGGTGAGTTTAGTCACATTTATGTTTACCCAATAACTTTGGTTTTTTTTTCTGCCAAGATAATGCTTTAGGCCTTGTGCGCACTACCAGGTTTCATCCCTGTACAGTCTGCACTGTTCAAGCTCTTATCGGGGCTCAGTTGCTAAATGCCCTTTAAAGAACTGACACAGACCCCATGAGATATCAGTCATAATGAAAAGAAGAGAATAGAGGTGAATGGAGCAGTCGGCCATGCTAGATTGCTGAGTGGTCTGAAGCCTCGGCAATGAGATGTAGTTACTGATGAGGTGTAATGAGCCATATCTGGTAAACAGCGCAAGATAGATAAAGCAGTGTATTGGGTAAAACACTTCAGGTAGCTTAAAGGGGTTGTCCCTTTATGGATACTTATCTTCACGACAGGAAATAAGTGTCCTATCTCTGAAAGCCCTGAACATCAAGTCCCTTAGTGATCAGAACGGGGGTACGAAAGTCCCCCCCTCCATTCATAATAGTCCCTAAGGACTGTAATCTCCGGCTGCGCCTGCAACTCCATAGAAATGAATGCAGCACTCGTCATGCAAGCTCACTGGTGCTCCATTCTCAATGAAGCCTTAGGGGAACTTTCTTCAGGCAGATACTACCTGACACTGACAATGAAATAATGGCAGGCAGGTTTTGGAGCTGTTTTTTTTTAAGCAGATTTTCAGAATTAGCATCAGAACACGCTTCAAAAATCATCTTCACATTCCTAAGGCAGATTTTTTTCTCTTTGACCAAATTCCTCTGTGTGAACGTGCCCTCTTCTGTACATCAATATGTCTCCAATTTCTTACAGCCGCAAATAGTACCATCCTGCATTGTATACTGAAAAGCATTGCCTTTTCTGGAGTATGTTGTAAGGAGACACCATAATGCATATGGCTGACTCCCCACAACTCCAATGGAAGCCACAGCCAGCCATCCTTTGTAGTTTTAGATGACACCCCCTTCTATGAATGGCTGCCATAATATATAAATGGGTTGTTGGGTATGGTTATTTACCAGGAATCATGACTAGCTCAAGAACCGCGTTACCGAATTATCTGCAAAAGAAAGTGACCTTGGCTGTGAAGTCGAAGTCGGAACCAGTTTTGGGTGTAGTCGGAGTCTGAAGAAACTACTCTCGCTTCAATAGAAAGTGATTGATTAGGCTAGGTTCACATCTGTGTCGCAGCCTCCTGCACGGAGCATATAAAACCGTATAAAAACAGTCAGACATCCAGCGGACCCTATTATAGTCTATGGGTTCCGCGGGTAACCACTTTTTTTGACGGGCTGTCCATCGTTTGGATCCCCTGGCGAACCTGAACGACGGAGAGCCTGGCCAAGTGTGAACCTAGCCTTATTTTAAATTATATACAGTTATCGATATTATAGAATTCATTAGATACATAGTTTGCTACATATTTACCTATATAGGAATTCAATCACTAGCCTGACCCTGGCTGCCATTTATGAAGGAGTCAGAGTCGTGATTTGGACTACCAATTGCACAGCCCTGCCTGCAGCATACTTACATATATTTGATACCTTTGCAGAAAATTTTATTACAAATAATGTATTTTGTAGCCAATGGTAATAGCTTTGGTAAATCTTTCTGTAATGATGGAGCCCACCAGCGTCAATTTTGCCACCGCGAATGAAGGTCTCCGCTTCAGTTAATGGAGGGGATCCTGAACATACAACATACTGAAGCCGACAAACCCTGCAGACTGTATAACGCAGCATTTGACTTTCATGATAGCATGAAATGCACTCCGTATATTGCTGAAACAAGGTATGCAATGCCCACAAGTCAGTGATGATGTAATAGTTATCAAAGCGCTACCATTAACATGATCTATATAGTAATAAAACTAGAGTGAATGACCTAACAGGATGATGAGGATAAACTTAGATGACAACCCAAAGTTTATGACACAGTTCTAGAAAGTATGCAGCTTTAATCACCCGAAAAAGAAATCTCTCCCATCTGCCCACATTTTACATTTTTACACTCTATTTTCATTTATAGGGAAAGATTACTCATGTTTAATGATGAGATCTGCTGTAGCCGTTTTCTGTAATTTCCAGCTGTAACACGTAATTTATTACTGCGCTGATATTAATAAAAACAGAAGCAAAAGAAACACACCTGCGTCAAACTATACCTACAGGACTAGCCTTCACTGTAAAATAAAATAACAGTGAAAAAACTGTTTCAGGTTTTTTTTACTCAAGGAATACATTACCAACTGTTTGTATAAGAGTCTCCATAACAACGTGCTCGACTGCTGCAAAGATATGGCAGTCTATGGCAGAAGGCATTGCTATACAGCAGTGGTGACATCATCTTTTTCCAGCTTTATATGGACCCTACTTAGACTGGTGTATTTATGTTGTGTTCTGGATCCAGAGCTGTGGTTTAGTCTTATTTTAAAGTAATGGTTGACTGACTACCAGGATAGATCAATAGAGCAGAAGAGGTGACCTTCAAAGGTGTAGTCTCACGAGAGACAAACTTTCATTAAATTGGAACTGTACGTGATAGGTTGCCACAGGACTGGGTCCTCCTTGGAGGAGTCGACCAGCCAGACAATTCATCTCCAGTGGAAATATAAAGACTATTCAATAACTTTGGACTTAAAGGGGTTGTCCAGGAATTGGACAAACTACAGAAAGGCCCAGGGCAGGTGGAATAATAAAAGAAACATAGTCACCTGTCTCTGGTGCTCTGTTGTCCACCGGTGTAGTCCAGTCACATTCTGTGTATCGATCCTTGGAAGTCCTGAACTCACGCGACAGCTTACACCAATGAGTGGCCTCAGTCCCTGGCGTGCTGTGTGTCAGTCCTTAAAAGCCCCGCACCCCACTTCACTACCGAGACCAGTCAGTGGCCCCAGTCCTTGCCACTCCATTGTTCACTGCTGCAGTCCGGTCAAGTACTGTTTGTCGGTCCTCGGAAGCCCTGCACACAACGTGACTGCTGAGACCTATCAGTGGCCTCAGTAATTGTTGGAGAGGGAGCAGTGTCGTATGTGAGTGACGTCACCTGTCCCTCTCCAGCAACCACTGAGGCCATTGATTGGTCTCAGCAGTCAGGTGGGTTGCAGGGCATCTGGGGACTGAGGTACAGCACGTGACAGAACTGACTGTGGTGGTGGACAACAGAGCGCTGGGGGCAGGTGAGGGTTTTTTTTTTTTTTTGTTAGACCTGCCCTTGGCCCCTCTATAGTTTTGTCTAATTCCTGGACAACCCCATACAGTGGGATGTCTTATTCAAATGATGGACTACATTTCTTGTATGAGTGTGCACATAGACACGTGCAGGTTACTGATTAGGACCATTCACTGGTCTCCTTATCCCAACATGACCACAATGTACGTAGTGTAGTAAATGACAAGTTACTCTTTGTAGGTGTATATTAGATTCCCTTCAAATGCTACAATTTTTTTTTCTTTTTCTTTTTGTAATTTATCAAAAACAAAAGCAAATATGCAAATAAACATTTAAATATAATTCTGTTTTGTGTATGCAGTTCCATTGGACAAACATAGTAATCATGGGGCCCCATAGCAAAAGTCAAAATTGGCCCACCCCTCTTACAAAAAAAAAAAATGGGTAAAGAAGAACGGGGGTTGTAGAGATAATGGATTATCTCTTGTTTTTTTTTAAGTAAATGTATTTGAAGAATAAAAAAATCTCAGCTTCAGTTGCAACAGTTGTGCGCCTATCTCTGCCTGCAGACTTCACTAGCCCGGCTGACGGGCAGAATACTGCTCCTATGGTGAGCCGTGTACCTTATGGTTTTTGACTACAGTCAACCCTGCGTAGTCTTACCCTTGAGTCACGTGTAACTCCACTCCCTCTATTCCTTCTTGCTAAATTAAATAGTAAATTAGGAGAAAATAAAGGTGTTACACATGGTCCCCCCCCCCCATCTGCTGCATGTAGCTTTTTGCCATCTATAATGACAACCAATCCATTCATTGACCATCATTTGGGCATGTGACCTTCTTGAACCACTTTGGCTTGCTTGGTACCTAGTCTAAAGCAAGTATAAATAAGAAGGCTTTAACAGGTACTTTCCAGTATTTTTCCACAGTGGAAGGTTTTCACATGAACATAACCATATTTAAGTTTGTGGACAATTATAAGTTAAACATTTTTGCAAATAAAAGTAATTTAAGAATTTTCCAGTGTTTTAAAGATTTTCTCTAACCACCTTAGTGGTGACAATCTTTTGTCTGAATAGGTTGATAGTGGATATGACCATGTATACAGGAACTTTCTATGGTCTGGCGCAAGTGAAATTCTCAGCCAAGAAAGTTCCTGCATTTGTGGTCATATCCATTGGCAACTGATCAGGACAAAAAGATGGTTAGAAAAAAATCTTTAAAATTCTGCAAAATTTTTAATTTATTTTTGCAAAAATGTTTCACTCTTAGTTTTCTACAAATCTGAATATGGTTATGTTGATGGAATTCCCTTTCACTATTGACTTGACAGCAGGCTTTTAGAATAGTTGCGTCTCATGTCATGCCAATGACACTTATGCTATGACTATAAGCACCATGTTCAGATGTTGTGTCCATACAGTAGAGTACACCCAGTGTAGAAAGTCTTCTGATTTTGTGGTTAGGTGACCTCTTGTTATCCTATATCTGTTATATACGTAACAGTTTTTTAATGAACGGACTTTTTGATTTTATAGTTATTTTAATGTAAACACTAAGAAATGTTTTACTGATAAATGTGGACGATCTTCTATGAAGCAATTACTCTTAATATGTTTTGTGCGTAAGTTCACTTGTGCGTGTCCTTTACAAATGATCTGTGATGTGAATTCCATAGAAGCAGCCAGGACTACTCCAGTTGTTCAAGTGTTGTGTTGTGATACACCATGACACCTCACCGCACATTCAGCTGGGACTCTGGGATGCGAGCGGAGTTGAGTTACTCACTCAGCAATGATGTCATTCTACTGAGTTCTCTGTAAAGCAGAGAGTTATAAACTACCATAATTGTATGGATCTTAATGGTTATTGCAGTTTTATAAGTGGAAATAATGTACAAAAACAGCACTTTCATGTAATTAGATTTTACGTGATGTCATTTGGGGCTTCGAACTGCACCTGTCGGAAAGACTAACATAGTCTTTGAGACGAAAAGTGCATATCTTCCCTGCAATCACTCAAGGTGTTTTCTGTAGTTTTTAGTGGTTTTCTTCCTAATTTATCAATACTAAATGCACCCAAAAGACAAAGTATGTCTGCTTTTACTCTGCAGCTTGTTAAAATACTAAGCAGTTTAACCACTCTTATTTATTTTTTTTTTACATTGTTTTTATATGTGCTTTTTGCAAATTGGACACAGTGGGGTGGTAGGATATCCAAAGGCTCTCCCACAAAATAGGAGACAAATGTTTGATCACTGGGGTCTGACAGCTGGGATCCCCAGAATATGGGCTTGCAAGTGCTCAACGCCGCTGCATTCAGTGGGACTAGCTGAGATAGCCTTTCTTAAAGACCCATAGAAGTTAATGAAATGTTGGCCAAGTACATATACTAGAGCTTCATTCACTTAGGGCAGTTTCAGGCCCTTGTTTTCCTGATTGCAGGAGGAACAGTGCCCAAGGTCGGTAAGTAAGTGTTGGTTGAGAGCTTGGTAGACTAAAGCTGGCCATACATATTAGATTTTCTTTGGCAAAATTTTTCCATTTCGGCCCACAGACAGTTGGAAATCTGACTTGCAGATGAGATTGTTCACCGCTGGGCCACCACAGACTTTAGTCTGATGAAAAAAGTTTCCAGCTATGCTGGAAATTTTTGCCCAACAGTATTTGGAATGATCGGCCGCTTTTCATCAAATTGTGCAGACTCAAGATACCACCCACAGTTGGACATCCATTCAGAATCTAACGTGTATGGCCAGTCTAAGTTTTCTAAGGGGTGCCTGGGTCAGATCTTGTGATTTTGAAGTTGTTGTCTTTTCTAGACAAATCCTTTTGTGTTACAATAGTCCCCTGACTATTGGTGTCATGTTCCTGGTTCCCCCAGAGATCTGCTGAAGAATCTGACAGCAAATTGTATATTACTTTGTAATGGCACAACAGGTGAAATGAAGAATCAGACAGTGCCCATTGAAATTGATTTTGTGTAATTCATGTAGTAACAGTCCTCCAGAGCAAGGGGCGCTCTTTGTAGCCAGTCATCAGCGATCTTAGCAATCAAACACCAACTAAAATCTCATTTTGTTCTTGAAATTTTTTGCCTGATGGATTCTTAAAGTCAGAATTCTTTTGGTTATGGCTTCCTTCCAAACTATGGCTGTGTCTTCTATATGTGACAAGTTCATTTTAATGTATTCTAAGAGGCTTGAACATGTATGAGATGAAGGCAGTGAACCATGCAATGTTATTTTCTGTCTGATCTGTCAAACTACTTGTGACATTACTGGATTTTAGTTCATTAGCCAAGAAACCAAAAAGACAAAAAAAAAAAATAAAAATTGCTGAGATACCATATTGTCATTAGCCCATAAATAAGGCTTGTGAAGCTGCGGAGGAATGTCGTATTCTACCTACTCTATTCCCCCGCAGTCACTGTTTAATTAGTTAATAAAATGGATCAGGCGGTATTGTGTAAGGCATTAGCTCTGGGTAAGTGCTCCTACAGGCGGGGTGGTAATTGCTTTTACGTGTTACGATGGGCTGATTTTCCTCGGCCTTTGATCATGTGTAACATGATTTCATTTGCTTAACCAAACATTCTCGGAGAATGCCTTTCAGCGCAGAATCCAGCATTTGTTTGGAGAAGTAACTAATAATCAGCCCTCTACCTATTCGGTCACAGTTAATGTGTTGTACTAAAGTGCTGCATTTAATGGTCTTTACATAATCACAGTTCATAGTAGCTGAGAGGCACTATACGTAGCGTGAAGCGTAAATAAGTACTGTGCTGAGAACAGTAGTCATTCATGTATCTTTACTGTAGGACACCGTAAGGCATTTCTAAAAGGGAAATCTGTGTACAGACATTTTAAAGTATATTGTGATAAAGGAGACCACCCTGAAATGCTGGGTGGTCTTTGTGGAATATGAAAAGTGTTTGAAAGCGGAACCTTGCCTAAAAAGCTGAAGGGGGAATACTATTGCCGCTTAAAGTGAATATCCATCCTTGAACACCTTTTTTTTAAAATCTAAACAAACCCCAAATTATGCTAAATTACATTAAATGAATGAATTAATGATACAAAGCTCTCCAAATCCCCCCACATATAATAAATATATATATATCCAACTGCAACGTTTCGGTTCTACATACACCGAACCTATGTGTGTGTGTGTGTGTGTTATATATATATATATATATATATATATATATATATATATATACACACACACACACACGTATTCGGATATATAAACATTAATATTAACGATAGATAGATAGATGGGACCACTCGGGACCACCTTTGCTGAGGACAAACAAAGGACATGTGTCTGTTTCATCAAAACAGCAGCAGATAGGTGTAAGGTGAGAATAGGTCATGTTTTATTGATACGGTTGCAGGTGTACAGAAAATAAAGCAAAACAGCAACAAAAAGAAAATCCTTGACTGTCTGGTGCTTACTATACATTAAACGTCCCTATCTAGCAGCTGGAGAGCTTCTTCCCGTCAGCTTACAAACATAACAAGAACCAGCAGCCTCTTAGTTACATGTATTTCTCACACAGACAGGCTTTCATTGTCCCCAGGCAGTATGAGATCCGCCCTCTCTGAATTACCTAAATCATTAGTTAGCAGATGAGGGCCTCTGCCTGCTACTTCATATAGGAGAGGAATCTGAGAAAAATGTACCTCCCCTCTCTATCTAATTATGCACAGGTGTCTCAATATGTGTATATAGTAAAATGAGGGGGCAAAGTGCATACTGTTTATACATTGAACCAGGCAATAGCTTAGTATCCAGTTCTAGTGGTAAGCTGCAGGTGTCCTGAACTAATCGTTTAAATGGACTTTTTGGGACTTTACTATTGATGACCTATAGGATCGGATATCAGTAGTAGTGAGTGACTGTCTTGAAAGGGACTGAGCTGCAGTAAGCACACACTACCACCACACAGTGTTTGGAACTGTGTTTGCAGCTGGTTCAGGATACGTTCACATCCGTGCCAGGGTATCAGTTGTTCTGGTCCTTTGGGGTACCAGAACAACAGACACGGACCGCTAAAACAGTGGACACATATGGAGACTGACGGACCTGTCCGCTATATTAAGATAGTTATATTTAGAAGCCAGGAGCCTCTCACCTAGCCATTCAGTACCCTGCTTTGCACAGATGAGGGGCAGGAAATCCAAATCAGGGTGTATTTTCCTTTTGGAGATTTTCAGGTTTGTCTTTTATCCCAAGTCATGTCACATGGAAGTCAGACATTGAATTATAGGGGGCTGCCTTTCAATAGGTGGCGCTAGAGGCACAGTTTTTATTTTTCTAAATAGGAAAACTGATTTGCATATCCTTTTCCCAGAATTCCTACATAGACTTGCATGTCTTCTGTCTCTGCTGATCTTTTGTAGGGCGCTCTAAGTTCGTAGGGAACTAGGAGACTGCAGAATTTTACACAGAATTTTTTCTGTTCTTTAACAGAAGCGTATACAAGTTTTAGGCACTCCGCATCTGACTGGTTGACAGTAGCTGTATTTTTGCTATGATGGAAACCACTGTATGTGCTGAACTTTTACAAAGCCTTAAAGATTTGTTTATTTTTATTTATTTTTTTAGAATTTTTATTTTTTGCATTTTATACAACAAAACCAACACAGAGTAATTTTCAAAATCTGACCTGATCAATTTCTTAATAATTTACTGTTTCACCTTTTTGATACAGCCTCCAAATCTCTTTAAAATGGCTATACATTAAAATTCTGTCTCTTTGCAGCTGCCACTAGGGGGAGGTTAGGAGCTTACTGCGTCCTGTTTTATTATTGAGATCAGTATTTTAGGAGAATCCAGAAATCCCTGCGCTCCATCTAGTGGTGGCTGCAGGTTGTCAGCATGTTGTAGGGATATTGCTGCCCTGTATTAGTAAAGCTGAGCTGCAGGAGATTGATCTGTGATTCCTTTTTAGATAAAAGAGCAGAATCTTCAGTATTTCTATATATTTGCATTACGATAATATTTACACACCTCTGGTTTACAGAATCACGTCCTTTATCCGTCCCTGCAAAATTGGTACAGACCTCAAGAGACACCAGCAAGACTCCAGAAGAGAGCATGAAGGAGATTATAAGAGTAGTCTGGAATGCAGTCAAGCGTCTGACTCTTCAGGTGAGTTACTTGAAGTGTTAGAAAAGCCAATATATTATTAATTTTTATTATCTTTTATTTCAAGTTTATAATTATTATTTGTTGCGTTTCGAGTTAACAGCAACAATTGTTAATATTATGGTTAGTAGTCACATTCTGTTACAGCGTGTCTCTAGTGAGGATGAAACACAGATTTGGTATAAATAGATACTGTAGCTAGATTCTGCACTTAGATACAGAAGGAACAATGGTCGTACCATCTGGGTAACACAAATTAAATGTTTATATGTATGCCGGAGGCTCTCCAGCGCAGTGTCTGCTGAAAATCCTTCGTGCAGGACTTTTTCCCTCCGATGGTTTATATTTAAAAAGTACAAACACTGGACCGACCAAATTATAGTCAATAGGGTCCGCTGGGCATCGCTTGTAACCCCTATTTTAGCAGGTTGCCTCTCCGTTGTTTGGGTCCTCTGATGGAGAGACTGCGCTAACATGATCCTAGTGTAAGCTGTATGAATGAACCTGTCACCAGCTAAAGTGCTGTGGAATATGTTGGCCCTACATGAATACAAATAATTATGAAACCTAGAGAAGATAGGAAAGGTAATAGAAGATAGAGAATGAAACGATAGATAGAGCAGAGAGAATAGACAAATAATGTAGGTAGACGGATCAGATAAGATAGAAAAGGTAATATTAGATAGACAGAAGGAGATATCTTGGATAGATATCTTCTGTTATCTATACGTGTATCTGTTGATTGTATTTTGTTTGTTTTTATACTAATATCAGTCAGTCAGGTTGTCCGTTATATAACTCACACCCACTCAGGTCAATGGACTGCTTAGATGGATCCTACTGATGGAAATTGTTTGGATTAGAGTCTTTATTAGTATTGTATTGTCACTATCTTCCTTTATGCACTTTAGTTATCTATCTATCTATCTATCTATCTATCTATCTATCTATCTATCTATCTATCCTTAGTGCTACCTGACATACAGTCAATGCTTTTTGAAAATTTCAATAAAAACTTATGTGAACGAAAGAACTGGCTAAATTTTCTGTGTGAGAAACCTCTTTAAGCTGAGACCCCATGTTGCAGAAAAGCAGCTATTTTTGTTGCAGATTTTGCTGCAGTTTTTGAGCCAAAGCCAAGAGTGGCTACCAAAGGAATGGGAAATATATTGAAAGTTCTTATACTTCTCCCTTCTGCTCAATCCACTCCTGAATTTGTCTCAAAAAGCGCAACAAAATCTGCAACAAAAAAAAGCAGCTTTTCTGCAATGTGAAGCCTTAGCCTTAAAGGGTTTTCCTGGCCTTTCTTAAATGGGTTATCCAGGACTTCCAAATTAATGGACTATCCTTAGGTCATCAATTGAAAATCCATGGCGGTCCTACACTACACATCCCGCCAAACCTCCCTGGGCACTATTACTACATCAGTTCCATCTATCCCATTCAAGTGAATGAGCTGAGCTGCAATCCCAAGCACAGCCACTTTTCATATGTACAGCATTGTGCTTGGCAAGTATTGAGGAAGCTGCAGAGCTTTTGTGACCGCTGCGGTCTCCTCAAGTGTTGATTAGCCAGAGTGGGGCCTGGGTGTCGGACCCTGACCATCTTAAATTCATTACCTAACCTAAGGATAGGTCAACAATTAATAAGACCTGGAAAACCCCTTTAATTGACCTATCCTGAGGATAAGTTATCAACTGAGGTCTGATGCCTGGCATTCCTGCAGATCAGCTTTTTGAAGTAGCAGCAGCGTTCCCTAATCACCGCTCCACAGGCCATATGCTGTCACATTCGCAGCTCAGTCCCATTCAAGTGAATGGGCTATGCTGCAGTTCCAAGCAGAGCCACTATACAGATGTACAGTGCTGTGCTTTAATTTTTGTAAATACTGTGGTCTCTGCAATAGCTGATCAGCAGGGATTGCAGGTGTTGATCCTCCAGTGATCTTCAGTTAATAACCTATCCTAAGGATCGGTCAACACTTAAGTCTGAAAACTCCTTTAGGCTGAGGCCCCACGTTGCGGAAACGCAGCTTTTTTTGTTGCAGATTTTGCTGCATTTTTTTGAGCCAAAGCCAAGAATAGCTAGAAAAGGAATGGAAAATATACAGGAAGTTCTTATACTTCTCCCTGCTGCTAAATCCACTCTTGGCTTTGGCTCAAAAAAACGCAGCAAAATCTGCAACAAAAAAAGCTGCGTTTCCGCAACGTGGGGCCGTAGCCTTAACCATTTCCTTGTGACATGAAATGAATTGTGCCATGTAAAGTACAGCTGTTTTTGAAAGTTTACCTTTCTATGAGGCTGCTTTTCCTGATACCATAAAAGTATTTCTGGTTTGCAGTCAGCTTGTAGCTCTGTGATTGAAATTCTTGCTTGGAATCAACATCAAATTTGCAAATGTTTTTCTAAGCCACCGTGAAAATGATATAAAGCTCCTATTTTGCGGAGAAACATTAAGGGCTCTATTCACAGGAAATATTATGTACCTATTTCTTACCCACAAACTAGCAGAACAGATTTCTAAACTATACTGATATTCACTAGGAACTTGGCTGGGAGCGGACAACCGTGTTTTTACAAAGGAAAAACAGGATGAAACTATAATCATGATGTATCGTCTTTTTCATAGGATTGAAACAGAATGATCTTTTGTTTTCATCCGCTGATGTTACATTTTTAGAACCTAATTTAATGGCTCATTCCCAGAATACCAAAAATTCTAGGTGTGATTGTTTTTTTTTTTTCCTGTGTAAAATAAAACTTCTGACTTGTCATGTTTTTAAAGCGCCATGTTTTCTTGTATGTCATTTTTGTAGGGATCGTCTAAGACTGCTCATTTGGTTTATGTAGTTAATGGGTTTATGGTAGCATTCTTGAGGTCTTGGGCAGAGAAGAGGTTAATGTTGGCAACACTGGTGATCTAGAGCATTGATGGGGTTAGTGCTTAACTCCTTGGTGTTCTGCTGGGGTGAAGGGGATTAAGATGGAGCATTCCTGGTAGCATAGGAAAAAGGAAGAGTTACTGACACCATTCCTAGTAGTCTAGAGCAGTGAATCTTAACTTCCATGGTATTCTAGGGCACAGATAGATTTAATGTCGGCATTCCTGGAGGTCTTGGGCAATTAAGGGATTGATGAAGGGATCATCTTTCGTGGTCTACTGCAGAGAAATGACTTGTTTCTTAGTATCTTCATGGTCTATGGCAAAAAAAATAGAATTTATTAAAAAAATTCCTGCCTAGGGCAGAAAAGGATTAATGCCAGTATCATTGGTGGTCAAGGGAAAATAAAAGGTTAACGTTATTGTTGCCATCATCCCTGGTGGTCTAGGGGAGAGAAAGGGTTCATGTTGTGGTGATCCAGGGTAGTGTAGCGGCTAAACACTGATTTTTCAGCTTCCTGTGCTCTCTGATCATATAGAATATTAAGGGAGGGGATAGAGAAAACAGGAAAGCACAAGGGTCTGTGTGACCGCAGATTTTTTCTGAGCAGAGTCTTTAAGGCTAAGGCCCAGATTGCAGAAAAGCTATGTTTTTGTTGCAGATTTTGCTGAAGTTTTTTGAGCGAAAGTCGGGAGTGGATTGAGTAGAGGGAAAAATATGGGAGCTCCCTCTTATATTTCACATTCCTTTTGTAGCATTCCTGGAATTGAATAAAAAAAAAATGCAGCAACATCTGCAACAAAAATAGCAGCTTTTCTGCAACTTGGAATTTTAGTCTAAAGGGGTTTTCTGGCCCCAAGTGGATTTTACATACTGATGACCTATCCACAGGATAGATCTCCAGTATCTGATCTGTAAGGATCCGAGACCCGGACCCCACACAGATCAGCTGTTCTGGCAGCCTCAAGGTTTGGGAAGTTAAAGCAGTGGACAGGGAGAGTGGGCAGGCTGCACCTATTCAAGTAGTAGGAGCAGCGATGCAACCCTGTCCACTTTATAGCAGGGGTTTAGAGGATTTGCAGCGCTGATCCCTATCACACAGGTGCACAGCTTGTTACAGACACAGCTACAGTAATCTGAGCTCTGTCTTGTAACGATCCATGAACCTGTGTCCTGTGTGTCCGTCACATGAACATGGACTGTCAATCACATGGAAGTAATTAGAATTAATGATGAGATAATGTGGGAAGGGGTTCAACAGATGGGGGTTAGTTTTGGGAGCAGAAGTGCTAGATTAGTAAATGTGATGGAATTGCCTCAAGAGATGCATCTTTAGGATGTACTACAAGTTGAAAGTTAAAGGGACGGTCCCGTTATGGACACACAGGACAGGACAGGGGATAAGTGTCCAAACACTGGGGGCCCAATCACCAGATCCCCCAGCGATCAGGAAGATGGGGGGCTGAAAGTCCCCTTAAGGTCTCTCTGTGAATGGAGCGCCAGTTCGCTGGTCACACAAACGCAGTGGCGCTCCATTCACAGGGAGGCCTTTGGGGGACTATTGGTTCCCCATCCTCTTGATCACTGGGGGCCTGGTGATAGGGACCCTAGCGATCGGACACTTATCTGTGTCCAGTGTAGCGTTTAGACTGAGATGAGTCTGGCTGTAGCCAGTATATAGTATCTGTAGGTGACCTTGGATATTTTGATATATTACATAGGTTTTTTACAATATTTATATACTGTATATGGTATATTCACAGAGGACAGATCTTGTTGGTAAAGGCTAGGGCACGATAAGACTTTGAAGTATAGATCCCGCACGGTTTCTCCTAATCCCGACAAGCATTACGACTGCTTCACGGAACTGCTTTATTTGAGGCTTGTCTTTGTCTTGGACAGATTTGCCTTCTGGTGCTGTCGCTGCTCAGTGTACAATTGACGTTCTGCTGGTTTCAATTGTTCTTGCAATTAAAACTGAGTTAGTTAATTAGAATCTAGGAGCTGAATGAGGAGAACGGTTCAATAAGTGCTGAGTTCCCTATGGAAATCGAGGAGACTGGAGGATGATGGAATCTGCCCTGGATTCTGCCATCTGGGGATGGTTACTGCTGGCGCCCTATATTATTATATGAAGTTAGGATGATACTTGCCCAACAGATGGACACCAGCAATACTTCCAAATGTCTCTTCATCTCAAAACAGGATGTTTTTCCTCATTAAATGTTTATACACCAAGAAAAGTGAAAGTATCTTCTGAAGCTGTCAAGCGCACAGTATGTGATGTGATGCCGGAGCACAGTGCACCAAATGTAGTGGGGTGGAAATCAAGCATCATTTTTCAGCGTTGTGGATAATTTATTACCGTTAAAAGGGTTACCCAGCCACATATTTACTCATATTTTAAAGGGGTTGTCTACTTTTTCAAAATTGATGTCCTAGCTATAAGATAGGACATCAGTTTTAGCTCAATGGGGTTCCGACTGTTGGGACCCCCGCAGATCAGCTGTGTCCCACACAACCACACAAGCTGCAGTGCTTACTTTTCAGGTCTAGTGGACACAAGCTTCAGTACTCTCAACCACCACTATTAAAAGTACAGTGAGTGAGCAATGCAGCTTGTGTGGTCACGAGGGAAACAGCGTATCTTCAGGGGGTCCCAAAAGTTGGACTCTTGCCAAACTAAATTGTTGTCCTGTTTTATGGATAGTACTTCAGTTTTGATTATCCCTTTAATTATGATAGGTGTCTCGATATCCATATATTAGCAACATCCTGCAGTTGAGGAACATCTACTTCATGGTTTATTCCGACACATTCCATTGCGTTCCTTCATTAGCTAAGTCAACCCTTTCATCACACCCAAAAGTGAATTTTTATCCCAAACCACAACATTTCTCTGGTCTTAGACGCCATAAGATATTAACTCCCAGATCTAACCCAAAAATAGATGGACATTAGACCCCCCCAATTAGGTCAGAAATCAGATCAGACTCTAAAATATGTTCAGACATCAGACCAGAGGATTTCTCCTTGCTCCTGCGGTACACAGTCCTCTTCACAAAATATCCCAACACCAAACATGTTGATCCTGGAATTGAGATTTAGATGTGATACCCTAGAGAATATTCCAGAAATGCTATAAGGGTAGGTAAGTATGGTATAGGTGCTGGTGGTGTCCCATAGTGAGGAACTCTGATAAAGGAAAAACATTATGGAGGTGAGAGCGAGTACTGTGCAAAACATGGGCCAAAAATGCTTTATGCCAGAAATGAAGTGCTTATTTAGAGTTTTTGAGTGGTTTATGTCATTGAGTTGTATATTTTTTATATTTATGTCTTCCTTCCCCACACTGTAATTCTTCATCTGAAGTGCTAATACTGTGTTTATTGAAGATTCAGATATGAGATTCATAGAACTATACCATGTATATAAGAATCATTTTTATTAATATAGTGCCAGCATATTCAGTAATCTCTGTATATGATATATATATCCAGTCTCTGTAGGTTTATTAAATGTTACATTCAAGCTATACATTAAACATTTTAACTTTATTATTTAGCATACAACCAAGTGAAAGTAACTAAAAAAAAGTCAACAGAAATCCAGATTCATTGGGATAAATATAGATATGAATCTATGAGCCCTCCCATTTACTAGCACCACTATGTTCATATCTTCCATATCTCCATGATGAAATAAGGAAGGACTCCGAGGTAAAGACAATACTGTTAATGGCATAATTACTCAGTAGGTCGAAGGGTATGAGAAAAACAAGGGTTGACATAGGTAGGGTCAGGGAGAGGGAAATTAAACACATGCTAAGGGTATAACAAAAAAAATGGCATATACAATCAACTTGTACTCATCCACAGTCATGACTATGAAGATTAAGAGTTATCATCTTGATAGGATGCTTTCCCCCCATGGTTCAAATATTAAATTTCCCGCACTACCCTATACCAGGGAATAACTAACCAGAAGTCGGGTGTTATGCAGACTTTAAGAATTTAATGGCCTACCCTGGAAATACCATCACCAGTCTCAGCACCCCCCACCATTCAGCTGCTCAAAGCGACTGTATCGCCATTGTTTTTATTTTCTAATTGTAGATTTTTTAAAATTCTATTTACTGTATGTGATTATGGGGCGGCCATCTTGCCTGAGCTGTTTCTCTGCTCTGTTATCAGCATTTATTGATATGATTTACTTCATAGTCATGGCAATAAGCAGCAATAGAGCAGAACTGACTCATTGTGGTTTATGGTAGAGTTTTCTAGACATGCTCTGTGCAGGGAGAGGGGAGGAAATAAGTTGTGACATTATCAAATGTCAGTAGTGGGTGCAATAATGGGGGCACTGTCGATAATATCTGTATAGGGGTGATCTTTTATTGTTATTCTACCCATCTTTTTTGTGATATAAATGAGGTGACTGCTGCAATGAAAATTCCTCCAGAATTGGCAAGTGTCAGTCTATTATTAGGCTTAGAGGCCAGAGTGAAAAGTGCAGCATATAGTACTTTAAATATATATATATATATATATATATATATATATATATATATATATTTATATTAATATATAGATTGATAGTGACATGGAAAATGAAAAATAAAATTAACAAAAATTCTTAAAAAAATGTATAACATAAAAACTTGGGTTAAAAAAATAGTCCATTTGTGATGACACATTCTCTTTAAATGGGCAGTGTTGCACAGCAAACACTGTAGTCTTGGTTGCTTAAATCGGTCATGAACGGCCATACTTTCTCTATCAGCATTGTAGGATATTACAGGAGTCAACCAATGTCTTGGTGATGTTAGAATCAGATTTATTATACCTTTTTAGCATTTTTATGTTACTGTGGGTTGGAAAACCTGACCAGGTGGATATATATATTAAATGGTATTTTGTAATAAAATTATAATTTTATTGGGCAGCACGGTGGCTCAGTGGTTAGCACTGTAGCCTTGCAGCACTGGAGTCCTGGGTTCGAATCCTGCCAAGGACAACGTCTGCAAGGAGTTGGTATGTTCTCCCCGTGTTTGCGTGGGTTTCCTGTCACACTCCAAAGACATACTGATAGGGAATGTAGATTGTGAGCCCTATATGGGACAGTGACTGACAATGTCTGTAAAGCGCTTCGGAATATGATGGCGCTATATAAGTAAGCATAATAAATAAATAATAAATAATTTAAATACATATAAAGTAAGTCAGAAACTTTTGGATATTTCCATATTTGAATGTGATACAAATTAACCACATTTATAAATAGGTTGTGAAATATGTCTAATCTTTGTCTAAATATGTCAACGTCACCGCTTGTCCTTTTAGCACATAAAGCACTATACAAGTAGTAAAAAAAATGGTCAGTATTGACTAGAAGTGTCTGCCTTCCTGGAACCAGCACATATAGGTGCATATATGTGGCATAAATTTTTGTCATAAAATTGTAATTTAAATACGTTTATATTGATTCAGAAACTTTTGGACATTTGCATATTTAAACGTGGTATTTATTATCCATATTTATAAGTAGGTTGTGAAATATGTCTCATTTTAGTCTAACTATATCAACGTCACCCTCATCCTATTGGAAAACTAAGCCATATACCAGTAATGCCAATGGTTAGTATTGTCTAGAAGTATCTACCTTCCTGGAACCTGCACGTGTAGCGCAGAAGGCATGATGTAGTCCTCTTCCCTGAAGTCCGGAGAGTAACACCACATTCTTCTTTGCTTCATCATTAGCAATTGATATTTTTCATATGTAGCTCTTGACATAACAGGAATTAAAATAGGAGGTGATTCTATTTCAAGAATTTGTAATAATTCCTTCTCTTTAACACATAAATGTGTCCAATATTGGCCAGAGAACACGTTGCTACCAAAACTGTAACAAGATCCTTGAAACATAGACGACGTTTCCATGGAAAAATGAAGTAACGCTCGCTACAGCTGTGATGCATTAATGAATAGGATATTTTTTTTTTTTTTTTTTTTAAGATCATTTGTGTTTGGTGTGGCTCAGTGGGTCCCAACCAGATGGTTTCCATGAACAAGATGTGACCCCCAGCTCGAGGACTTCTTGCTAGCAGATTACTTCACTTTCTTTAGCTCTGCAATGTCAGATCTTTACGTTAATGCAAGATTTACTGTTACAGATTTATACCTCGCCCCGTAAATCACTCCAGATTCTGCCTCTAAAATCAACATTTTTTTTTTTTCATATGCAATCTACGGTCATTTACAAAATCGCCCAAAATAGTTTGTGTGTATAAATAGTATTTATGTTCCTCTCGGCTGATGGCTCTTGTAGCATGCCACATGTTATAACAGAAGAGCTGTGATCGGATGTATGAAACGAAAGTGAAAAGCTGGTTTTGGACATATTGTCATAGGGGGACACATACAGTCGCTAAGTGTGGGTGGTCTCCTCTAAGCTTGTTGGATGTAGCTTTAGGTAAACAGCTTCTCGTTTTAATGACGGTAATTTAATCAGAATGAAGGTGTTAGTGACAAATATGTTTAGATATCATTGTAATTGGTACCATGTTTTACAATTGTTCCTGTAAACATTGGGAGATCTAACAAGATGAAAGTGGCTTGTAGAGTAACAAAGGAAGGAGTGATAGAGATGGCTAAGTGGCCATTGTCACGTGTAATTGGAATCTGTAGAATTATTAAAAAAAAAAAAAAAAATCTTATTTGTTTAATGGAAGAAGGGAAGGGGAACTACGTGACACCTGGTACCAGTCATACCAAATTATGATAAGCCAGAAAATCCATCCCTGCTGAGTCACGTTATCCTCTGCAGTGGAGTATTCAGTTGTCAGTGGGTTCCATAAAAGTTTGTCTGTGGTGCCGAGAAAAAAAAATCCTTTTATAGTTTCTAGTCTATTTTTTGAAGTAGATATGTAAATGGAAAAAAGAGTGGGCGAAATTTATTAAGACTCACATTCTGTATGCCAGTCTTAAAAAAAAAAAAAAAAAAAAAAAAGACCCCAACCGGCATGAGATGCATCTGAATTATTAAGTGGCTCCAACCTCTTAATATTTCAGGTACCCTCCCATGCACCAGAATGGAGATCTACCCCAGTCAGGGACAGGCATAGATTTTTGGTATAACTCATGCCAACCTTCTAACGTGAGTTAGCGTGGGTTCACACCTGCACTTGAGTCCGTCCGCTGCCAATCTGAGTGAAAATCTCGGGGAACGGGATTGGCATCGGATACCGACAGGTTAGCAACGTATTGGTTAAAAACCCATTCATTTGAATGGTTTTTTAAAGCAATGCGCGGGTGTGCGCTTACACCCTCTGCGCTGCAAACCCTTTTTTTTTCGTCGGAAACAAAGTCGGACATGCAGGACTTCGTGTCCGACGAAAAAAAAACGGCTTTGCAGCGCAGAGGGTGTAAGCATACACCCGCATATTGCTTTAAAAACCCATTCAAATGAATGGGTTTTTAACCAATACGTCGCTAACCTGTCGGTATCAAATGCCTATCCCGTTCCCTGAGATTTTCACTCGGATTGGCAGCGGACTGACTCAAGCCCAGGTGTGAACCCACCCTTATCGTAAATTTGTCAGGTAGAGGCATCCCCGCCACACTCCACCCATTTTCGCAGAAAGTGGCAAGCGTGGCATAGAACAAACAATGTGGTCTGTCTTTGACTTAAGAAAGGGTTGTGCGCCATAGAGGCACCACATTTATATCAAGGGATTAATAGTTTCACCCAAATGATTATGAGATCAGACTACACGGAATTTGTAGTCTGTAACCATGGAGACAAACACTTGTATTAAAACTCTGGACACTAAACTGTGGGATGGTTTAAATCAATCCTATTTACAATGCTGAGGTTTTTTTTTCTTATGCATTGTATGGCTGAAAATATGTGTCTGTATGGCTTTCATTTCTGTGTCTGTATTAAGGTTTTTTTTCCCCACAAACTTCCCTTATCCCCTCTAGATGGTATAGGAGGTAAGTGTTTAATTGTTGGGGGTTCCACCACTGGGATCCCCACCAATCAGGGGTCCCTGAGTCCTCTCCGTGATTTACACAGGAGTCTTTGAGACCCACCTTTTTGTGACCAGTAGAGGTCCCAGCCATGGGACCTCAACAATCAGATACTTCTTCCCGTGGATACGGAGTAAGTATTATTTATGGGAAATCTTTTAAAGTGTTTATTAATTCCCTAAGTTCCAAAGCTCTAATAGACACCTATTTATAAATAGTAGCCTTATAATCCGGCATAATATCAAATAAGGCTATGTCTACATTTGTGATGACTCTATCGCAATGTCCGTCTGAAATTGGCAGACAAAAAAAATCCTGCACACGCGGCTTTTTAGTCCACTGGTTTCAGTTTCAAAACAATGGACACCCAACGGACCCCTTTATAATTAATGGGGTCCACTATTCTGTATGTAAGCGCTCTTTTAGGTGTCTGCCTGGAGGACCAGAACAACGGACAGTTGAAGCCAGTGTGAGCTTAGCATAATACTGTGTAAAACAAAAATAAGCTTTGTTTCTGAAATTAGAATGTTCCTTACCACAGTAAGGGTGAGTATGTTAAAACAGATTTTCTTTGATGCAGATTTTGAAATGGTTTCTGCCTCAAAAATGCCTAAAATTTGCTTTCTAGTCATTTCAGTGGGAAGCAGGGAAAGATTTTTTCAGTTAGCACAAAAGTTAGCCCCTGTTTCAGTCAGAGTGAGCCTAAAACTCCCATTGAAATCATTTGAGGTAGGAAAAAACCTCTGAAGTGGTTTTTGAGGCAGTTTTTACAAAAACTGGTAGAGATTTTAGTATGCAGAACCCTGTGTGCTAGGCAAAAAAAATGCTTCAGAAAACCACTTAAAAAAAAAAAAAAAATTAAAAAAACCAAAAGGTTTGAAAAAGCCATCCAAAATCTGTTTTGAAAATAAATTTTTTCTACCTGCCATTATATACTATAGCAAGTGGAGAAGAGGGCGCCACTTCTATTGTCTTAAAGAATTGTATGTACAGTGGGGAAAAAAAGTATTTAGTCAACCACCAATTGTGCAAGTTCTCCCACTTACAAAGATGAGGCCGGCCTGTAATTGTCATCATAGGTAGACCTCAACTATGAGAGACCAAATGAGAAAACAAATCCAGAAAATCACATTGTCTGATTTTTTAAGAATTTATTTGCAAATTATGGTGGAAAATAAGTATTTGGTCACCTACAAACAAGCAAGATTTCTGGCTCTCACAGACCTGTAACTTCTTCTTTAAGAGGCTCCTCTGTCCTCCACTCATTACCTGTAGTAATGGCTCCTGTTTGAAATTGTTATCAGTATAAAAGACACCTGTCCACAACCTCAAACAGTCACACTCCAAACTCCACTATGGTGAAGACCAAAGAGCTGTGGAAGGCCACCAGAAACAAAATTGTAGACCTGCACCAGGCTGGGAAGACTGAATCTGCAATAGGCAAGCAGCTTGGTTTAAAGAAATCAACTGTGGGAGCAATAATTAGAAAATGGAAGACATACAAGACCACTGATAATCTCCCTCGATCAGGGGCTCCACGCAAGATCTCACCCTGTGGGGGCAAAATGATCACAAGAACGGTGAGCAAAAATCTCAGAACCACACGGGGGGACCTAGTGAATGACCTGCAGAAAGCTGGGACTAACGTAACAAAGGCTACCGTCAGTAACACACTACGCCGCCAGGGACTCAGATCCTGCAGTGCCAGACATGTCCCCCTGCTTAAGCCAGTACATATCTGGGCCCGTCTGAAGTTTGCTAGAGAGCATTTGGATGTTCCAGAAGAGTATTGGGAGAATGTCATATGGTCAGATGAAACCAGTAGAACTGTTTGGTAGAAACACAACTCGTCGTGTTTGGAGGAGAGTGAATGCTGAGTTGCATCCAAAGAACACCATACCTACTGTGAAGCATGGGGGTGGCAACATCATGCTTTGTAGCTGTTTCTCTGCAAAAGGACCAGGACGACTGATCCGTGTACATGAAAGAATGAATGCGGCCATGTATCGTGAGATTTTGAGTGCAAACCTCCTTCCATGAGCAAGGGCATTGAAGATGAAATGTGGCTGGGTCTTTCAGCATGACAATGATCCCAAGCACCCCGCCAGGGCAATGAAGGAGTGGCTTCGTAAGAAGCATTTCAAGGTCCTGGAGTGTCCTAGCCAGTCTCCAGATCTCAACCCTATAGAAAACCTTTGGAGGGAGTTGAAAGTCTGTGTTGCCCAGCGACAGCCCCAAAACATCAGTGCTCTAGAGGAGATCTGCATGGAGGAATGGGCCAACATACCAGCAACATTGTGTGCCAACCTTGTGAAGACTTACAGAAAACGTTTGACCTCTGTCATTGCCAACAAAGGATATATAACAAAGTATTGAGATGAACTTTTGTTATTGACCAAATACTTATTTTCCACCATAATTTGCAAATAAATTCTTAAAAAAATCAGACAATGTGATTTTCTGGATTTGTTTTCTCATTTTGTCTCTCATAGTTGAGGTCTACCTATGATGACAATTACAGGCCGGCCTCATCTTTTTAAGTGGGAGAACTTGCACAATTGGTGGCTGACTAAATACTTTTTTTCCCCACTGTACATAAGAAAAAGAGAAATATCTGAGCACAATCACGAAAGATGAGTGCTATTTTTGAAATCCCATTGACCATGGGAACACAAGCAGCTGCTCTCAAGAAGACTCTCCTTACACTCACATTGAGCTGTGACAACCTGCAGATTCCTGAGCAGTGTACATGCAGTGGAAACATGCAGAGGCTGTGAAGAGACCTGCCCCTCCACTTCTTATATTCTGTCTTGAGCTTGTTGGTTTTTAAAGACGGTCCTTCCGTAGTAACAGGGAGTGAACACCAAATGAGCAAGAAGGGAGACATCTAGTGGCAAGAACTTTAGAAAGGTTTTTTTGAGGCACAAAACACTAACATTTTTAACTAAAGTGGATTACATTTTGGTCCAGAATCACATATTCTATTAAACGAGACTAGGTTGTCTGAAAAGTTAGTGACCGTTTAAGGAAACTTTCCATTTTAGAACTTTGAATATATCTTGTTTTTCCATACTAGCATGGCGGTAAAACCTGACTACAACCTAGGTCGTAGTGATGGCACATCTGACCTTTTCCTAATGAACCGGAAAATGATTGTGGATGTCAGGGGAACAAACCTTGAAACCTTTACATAGTGACTAATTCTAGCCGGGTTCTTAAGAAAAATGTAAATGCCTTACATCTGGAACAATACATGGTCCAGGATAAATAAAGTACGTCCTGCAACCTTGGATCAATAAACTACTTATCAAAGGCGTAATTAACTTCAACGCATGACTCAAATTGCACTAACATCAGATACAAACAGAGACTTTCTGAAACAATATATTTATTTTTGCAGAATTCCACTATTTTTCTGCAATGAATTCTTGTCAGGTTCTCTAAGCGAGAGACCACAGAATTGTTTAATTGTGGATGCATATTTAGGTTGTGTGTGCCAGGTTTTCACTTTACGTAAAATGAGGAATACCATGTGGACAGGAAGATTGCTTTCTCTTTACCAATCCTGGGACTTGAAGTAGTGGCTTCTGATGTACGGTAAATGCCTGTATATATGGGATTTATTGTTGGCTGTTATTCAGTCGGCATTCACTACCTATTCATGTGTTTATAGAGTGATAATTGACTGTTAATTATAGCAATGGCTTTATTGAGTTTTCTATGGCAAGGTAAAAAGTTAAAGTGGCCTTTTGGAATGGGGCAACTATTTCGACTACAGCCGGCACATGAAGAGAGGGTTATGGTGGGTTTCAAGCTTGTTTGTTCTCATTTAAAAGCCTGAAGAGGGACAGTCTGGTACCTTGAGGTATTGAATTCTAAAAAAGAGGACATGTACAGGAGAAGTCTTGAATGTGAGAATATGAGGAGTAAACAAGCGGAGAGGTGAGAAGGATGGAGATTACAGACTGTTTTGACACTTACTCAAAAATACATTCTGATGGGTTAAGTGGCTTATGAATTTTGCCTTAGCATGTGTGTCTGACAAATTAGATTGTGATGCCCCATCAGCGACCTAAGAAGTGTTATCTTGCATTAGATCCTATAAGGTGAGACCTCCATGGATCAGACTTGTTTTTCCATTACATTTCACAAACTGTCATTTGGATTCCAATTAGGAGTCTGAGTCAACACCTTAGAAGGATTTCCGATTCCTGTGATTGATAGAATATTCTTAGTATCACCGGTACCAGTTCAGTGCAGAAGAGCCATGGGGCAGTACTGTAGTACCTACTCACTGCAGTATCTACTCACTGCTACAGTTTTTACAGTGAGTGGGAAAAGTGGGAGAGCCGCACTGCCTTCGTATCAGTGATCTGGGTCGGCCATCAATCATCAGGAACCAGATAACCCCTTTAAGCTTTCCGTAATGTCACTTACACCATTCATGGACAAACAATTTTTGCACTGTGGCAGGTCACATTACCCTGCTGAAAGAGGTCATTACCATTACATAGCATTCTCATGAAGAGGTGTACTTGCTATGTACAATGTCTCGATAGCAGGTATCTGTCAAGTTAACATCCGTGTGAAGGCCAGTACCCAAGATTTGATGCTCGTGTGCACTATAGGTGCTTTTGGCATTGGGCAAGCATCAGTATGTGGGCAGTCTCACCAGTGTATGTCTCCCCACAAGCTGCAATGCTCAGTGTGTGTTCTTACTGCTTTCTAACATAGTTCTTCTGTGGGCTGGTTACCAGACCAGCTAGGTTTTGCACCTCACGCACATCGGGGAACCTAAGGAAATGTTAACATGGTGGAATTTGGTGCTGATTTTGCAGCAAATTCTGCTTCACAATCATCACTAAATCCTTCCCTGAATCTGCCTCCCATTATTTTCAATGGGGTGCTAAGATGGCAGCAGGATGCTGGAACTCCACCTCAGATTCTTCTTCTTTTTCTGCTGCCTGAACATGGTTTTGGAGATACTTTGACTTGTTTATTTACTGATCACAGTTTGGCCCTTGTCAAAGTCGCTCAGGTCCTTACATTTGCCAATATTTCTTCCTTTGAGCACATCAACGTCAAGAACTGACTCCTTACTTCTGCCTAATATATTGCCACATCTTGAAGTCTTCACAAGATAATTGATATTATTCTCTTGAACTGTCACAGGTTTTATTTTTATGGCACATGTTAAATTTTGGACTGCGTCTGAAGAAAACAAGCAATATTTTGGTTAATTTAGGTTGGCTTTATCAAGTTGTTGTATCCTGGTCTTGGTCGCCCAGTGTAACCAATATATATGTTAGTACTGGAGCTTAACGGTAATAGTTCCCCAACTCTCTTTTAATGTCCTTACCAATTTCTTGAAGTGTTCCTCGGATCGTTCAATGGTCCTCTCAGTGCTCTGGGAATGTGTTCTTCACTTGTGTCGAAGTGAAATGTTTTAGAACCTGGCAGTTCTTCCAAACACTGAACATCTTGACAAACCAGTTTTCCAGCTTAGTTCTGAATCTCATGTTGTGGAAGGAAGTGGAAGCCACAATCTTATAGGGGATCTCAACCACAATTACAAGTCAAGAAAGAGAGTTTAAGTTTTGTAACCTCAAAAACATCTTGAAACCAGTTATGTGATGTAGTAGTGCAGATATTGGTGTTGTGAAAAGCATTCTGGCCTGAGAGTTCTCAGCGTAAACGTATCGATAGGAATCCTCTTACGTTTTTTCTGTTTCCTGACATTGTAGTGAGCACTGTCAGATTCATACACTATATTTCACTACTCTCTATACTGACATGGATGGCTTGGTAAACACTTATTGGGCAGATTTACTAATAAAAATTTCTCAGCATTCTGGTAAAAATAAAACTTGTATACATGCACTAAAGCGCCTTTTAATATTATTTAAAGAGGAACTTTCACGTCCTCAGGCACATGCGGTTTTACATACCGCTAGAAAGCCAACAGCGTTCTGAATTCAGGAGAACTTGTTGTATAACGTGAACAAGTAGTTGCTGCTTACAGACCTGCCATTGATCCCATTTTATGCCATTTGATAGATTAACATGGGTCAGAAGTTGTACTATGACTCATTAAGGAGATGTTGTCTCGCAAGAGGCTGCTTTGCAGTGTGCAGGGTCTTTTTAGGCCATGCATGCCCAGCTAAGAATTCTAGGAAAAGAATAATCAAATATGGCCTCTTTGGTGGAAAAGGGGAACTTGCTCTAGGGCCATTTTTTGGAAGGTAGCTCCCTATAGATCAGTGACTTGTTTTCTTGAAAGCTAGTGGCATAATCTGGGAATAAAGCCAAACCAGAATAACTGTTCCAAATGGAAGAGGAACCCATCAACAAACAGCTGTTTTGAGGTTCCAGGCATTGATCTATAGGGAACTACTTTCCACTAGGTGGTGCTAGAGCCTGTTCCCCTTTTCCACCAAAGAAAACTTATTTCCATATGCTTTTTCAAGAATTCTTAGCAGGGCATTCATGGTCTAAATAGTCCCTGTACCCTGCAAAGCAGCCACTTTTGAAGAAACCTTTCCCCCTTCTGATCTACAGCTATGACCTCTCACCGAGCCTTCCAGTACGCTGCGTCACACTGGTGAGAAGCAATAACCTTGAAACTGCGGATGGGACCTTCTTCCTTTTGGAGAAGTTATTCTGGCATTGGTTTATTCCCAAATTATGGCACTAGGTTTCTAGACAACCAGGCATTGATCAACAGGGAGCTACCTTCCAAAAGGTAGCACTAGAGAAAGTTTCCTTTTTTCGCCAAGGTGGACTTTGCATATAGATTTACTTGAAATAGTGCAGACAGTATGTTATAAAGAGAATAGATTTACTGTCAGTAGATAAATATGTGTTAACCAGTACAGGGATGTGGTTGAGAACATGCCCATATAAACCCATATTACCGTACTTTTGGGACAACACATCATCATATGCATATTACATGGATTCTATGTGGCACAAACGTAATATAAATCCTCCAGGTTCATAGACTATGAGCCCAACACATAAGCGCCAGCCCTGGGTATAGTAACGTGTAGATTGCAGTAGCCGGGATCAGTCTGATCTAGAGCTAATGAACTGCAAACAAAAGAGGATTTTGTCACCTGATGTGCCAACACACTTTCAAGAGCAGTCATATTTTCTTGGATGAACTTGTGGAAAGGTGGATAGATTTTTCATTACGCACATATGGCTGTTACTTCTGGATCTGGTTTACAGAGCAGACATGTCCGACTGTTCATGGTTAGGAACACGAAATAAAAACATATTAAAACATCTTTTTTATATGCAGCATTTGAGATGATTCCAGTGATCTTTTTTGTGAAACTAGGAAATGGTAATATTTCTCTTTATCCACTGGCTTTACTCCCTCAGATCCTTTGTTCTTTATACAGCACATTATTTTTAGGCTTTTTATACGTAGTCTTGTTGCCATTTGAGCATTCAGTATTGATCTGTCAGCGTGATGTATTACTGTGTCCCCGACATAGACATCTGAAAACCCATACAGTTGTATTGGACAGATATATGCCAAAAGTACCATCCATGTAGTTGGGATATGTCAATATATCTTATTTTATCTTTGTTAATAAGCTTGTTTGTATGATTTTGAACTAAATAATGTGCTATAAAAAATGCTTTAAGGGTTATGTTATTTTGGTGAAATTGTGTAAGTATAATGAAATATAAAAAGTTACAATACATCTTTTACTATTTATTGTCAGTGTAGCACCCTCCAGGAAAGGCAACCCCCCCAAACCTTACCATTTCGACAGGTTCATCAGACAGTTTAATGCCTGAACGTCCTTTATAGGATATCTAACCTTTCCAATAAATTATGTTCAGTTATTCTGTTTCTGACCATTATGTGAGATTTAGCAGACTCCATCTCTAATTCTCATGTTTCATTGAGCTAGTGGGTGGAAATTGGATGCTGTGGTGTCTCCTATAGATGCACAAGGAGGAAAGAAGAGTTTCTCTTGCCTGATTCTCTCTCACTCAGAAACATCATGGAGGACACATATAGAGACGTACTGATCAGTATGATATAAATAAACCACTTAGGATGGGATTGAAACTTACTATTTAGCTGCAGTAGCATGTATCCCTTTGTCTTTCCTTCTCTGTCACTCTGCCCCACTTCTCTACACAGACTTCTGTATATTTACATATAATTTGATACTTCTGTGACCAGTCCATCTTGGGAGACTGAGACGGATTCTGAAGAGTGAATCTTTCTCATAAGATATTTTACCTAGTTTCTTATATTTGCTTGTACTACTAATTTATATAAAATATGTTGAAAAGTAACCATTAACATGTAGCATCAGGGTCATAGAAGGCTATAAAGCAACTTTCATAGTGGCAATCCAGCTTTGACTTGAACATCCATTACTAATTTGCTGGATTTTGGATTAAAAGTGTTGCTAAGATACAGTATACCATCACCTTCTGATGAGTGGGGGTTCTGTCAAGTCCTAAGACTCTAGATGCAGCAGTGTTGGTTTGTAGTACTACGGTTGTCTAGCAAATAAAGCCCCTTGTTACATGCCCTATTGTAAATAATATAGGGGCTCATCTGTTCAGGATCTTAATGTCTTGGCCAGAGTGGAGGGCAGTTCACAGTTTTAGAAATGTAGTGTGTAATTCTTCATTTCCACTAAGATGGTGCTGTAGAGACACTGAACACTTAATGCCAGGTTTCCTCAATGGTTGCAGCTGATTAAAGGGGACATTTTGTAATCAATTTATTGGTGAAAGGAGTCGCCAGATCCCAGCCCCAAAGATAGAAAGATTATGGTCACCTGAATCACAGGTTGTTTTCCCCTTTTGAATTGGTACCTCTGTTGCCAAGATACTGTCATTTTGTCAATATGTAAATTAAGAGGTAACAACACCCCCATTGCTCCGAAGAGCTCATTTGCACATTAAAGGTGTTGTCCAGAATATTTTAGTATTGCGGAAGGAGGCTGGGGAAGGTGAAAAACAAACAAACAAACATACTCACCTGTCCCTGGTTCTCCAGTGTCCCAGGCTGCTGTCCGGTCCCACGGGGCCCCATGGTTTTTTCAGCAGAAGTCCCTGCCGCACATGACCACTGAGGCTAATAAGCGACCTAAAGAATGGAGCTGGGACGTCACCTCTGACATCTACCAGTGACATCCCGTGTCCTTTCCAGTCATAGGCCTCAGCGGTCACGTGCAGTGGGGACTTCTGCTAGAAAAGCCCCAGGCACCGCGGGACCAGTCAGCGGACTGGGACACTGGGGACGGGTGAATGTTTGTTTGTTTTTTTGTTTGTTTTTTTTAGTAGTTTTCACCTACACTAACCTCCTGCTGCATTACTAAAGTATCCTGGACAACCCCTTTAACAAAAATGGCAATAAGTCCTTCTGTGAAGGGGTTTACATACATAGTTCTGTGCTTATTGTACTTGTTATTTGTACTAACTAAGTGACCAGTATGTTACTAGTAGGAGTGAGAACACTGTACGCAGACTTACAATCTATAGGGGAAGATCGGAGAACACAATTGGTGAGGACACTGTATATCTGTTAAAAAAAAAAGCCTGTCATTTATACTAACTTTTCTTCGGATTTGTTTCTTTTTCTAAAGTATTTATCACCATCTTTTGTTTCTGAAAATGTATTCTTCTGTCACCCTTTACTTAGGTGGAGATACAGACATGTTGTGTATTTTTCCCGAATGACAGTCTACCGTCCCCAAGCACCATCGTGTCAAACGACATTCCCGGCACAGTGAGAAGTTGGTACCATGGCCAAGCGTCTATGCCAGGAACTCTTGTGGTCTGCTTGCCCCATATTAAAATAATGAGTGCGGGGCATAAATACATGGAACCCATTCAAGAGATACCGTTTTTGGTGCCAAGACCTATAGTTGAAGAAGGTAAAGCTGATTTTATGTCTTATTCCCATTATGTGCAATATAAACTTGTTCATGGGGTAAAACTGAATAGACCAGAAAAGTTGTCAGTTCCTTTATATTTTGTGTTTGTGATATATTTTTTTAACCCTGGTAAGCTTGTATATATTATTTATAATAGAAGACTATTTTTTGACCATTTTCAACCTATTTTGCCCACATTATAAATGGTTCTCTCCTCTAATGCATTGTACGTCATGAAATATTATTGTGTGGCAGGTGTTGTACGTTTTTTGGACTGAATCCTTTTCTTCACAGTGTTATATCTAATCCATAAAATAACTTGTCTGCATTCAGAGCTATGTCTACTATTCTGGTGCTGCAAGAGGCCAAAGCTGATGTAAAACAGTATGGCACCTCCACCCACTGTATTTGGACTGTTTCCCTGGGAAAAAGAGCGTTCGCAGCACATCACTTCTATACAGCCATTGTAATGTTTATACCTCTTTGTTCATTATTTTAAGGACCTTATCTTTGGTATTTAACCATAGTGAAAAAAAAAAGCTGAAATCGTATAGAAAACCATATTTTTTACATCTGCAGGAGAGTCTTGTCTCCTTACAGTACTGGATATGGCACAAAACAGAGACCGTGGCTGTGTACTTGTGTCACTGTTCCCTTATGTCTTGCCTTTTTTTTAGTGTATACGTTAGTATACTAGGCAATTCTTTTTATAGCAATTTCCTAGTATGTGACTATAATCACAATATTCTTAGAAGACAGGATAGCCTCAGGGGACTTAAATTCCTCCCTATTTCCTTGAAGACACACACTGATAAAGGGTAGATTTACATGGTGTCATTTGCAGAGGAATTTCATGTGCTTTTCCACCTCAGTTTCCTCTCAAAATTCTAGGAATGTGCCAGGGATTATAATATGTGTGAAATGTGTGTTTGCCCAGGGCCCGAGGCTGTAGGTGGGCCCAGCAGAAACTGCACATAATCCAACCTTGTAATCAACTGTATCAGCAGCCGCCGATACAGTATGTACATCCAAAACGGAACTGCCACTGCTTATTATATACCCCAGAGTATATTATATAATAAGCGGAGGCCCAGGACAGGTGAGCAAACATAAGAAACAGTGTTACTCAGTGTTACTGTGATTGGGCCTCAGTCATTCAGGAGTCTGGAAGAAGCCTGAAGATGACATGCTGGAGCCCAGGGGAGGGGAGTAAACACTGTTTACTTTTGCTCATATCCCCTTTGCCTCTGTTTAATATACTCTGGGGTCTGAAGACCTTATACTATGTGGAGGGGACACTATGGCACATAATACTGTGTATAGAGGAGCCAATATGGGACATTATACTGCGTGGGGGCCACTATGGGGCGGTATACCATGTGGGGGTTACTATGGGATATTATACTGTGTGAAGCGGCCATTATGGGACATTATTCTGCGTGGCGGGCCGCTATGAAACACTATGTCGGTCGCAGCCGACTATTGGGGCTGATGAGCCTGTGCCTCGTACTGCGGATTCTATGGCTGTGTCAGCTGCAAAATCCGAAACAAGCTCAAGCAGGATGCTTCTTTTCTTTTTTTCCTTTGGAAAGGACACAGGACGTCACAGGTGACATATGTGAGTGACGTCCCAATTCCTTTCCTTATGTGTCACGTGCAGCGAGGACTTTTGCCAGAACAAGACCCTGGGAGCAGCAGGACTGGTCCGTGGTGGGAGACACCTGAGCCCTGGGGACAGGTGAGTATGTTTTTTTTTTTTTTTTTTTTTTTGCACCTTCCCCGGCATCTTTGCCAAAAATGTTTGAACCCCTTTAATTCCCGGGCATCTAATTTGTATTTATTATTTGATGTTTATTTTCGATATTATAGGTTGAGACCTGGTCAGCCCTATATTACAGTAGTGTTAAAGAATTTATATACATTATTATTGCTATTATTATTTCCTAAAAACTTTTCTGGTGGAAAATGTTACTTCGGTACATACAGTGTATCCATTTCGGAAGAAACAATGAGGTTTCAGTCCTTTTTCATTTAGAAATATAATTTTACGGACAAATGTTTGCGAGTCCGTTCCCCAAATGAGATTACCATCTATTTTCCACCTCTTCAGGTTTCCTCTATTGTATAGTACAGTGAACCCGAGATGATGATAGACAGCAGATAAGCATCACTATATAACCTTTTGCACCTCACTTGCTGCTTAAAGCTCTCACCATATTTGACCTGTGGCCTTGTGTTTTCAGCAAGTTTTAGATGTCACCCAAATGGAATTTGTTAAAATATAAGTGAACTTGATAGGTACACACATAAGGTGGACTCTGATTTCTGGTAGGTTAACAGCATTATAGTTATGTTGTTAGTATCCCCTGAGCTGGAATGGTTGCTTCTCCTAGAGAATGTGGTCTGCATCCTGCAGCTCTCCAAATGTGGTGAAACCCCAGTAGGCCATGACTCGCCACTTCCGTTGTGATTACTCTTGGTCTCTGCACGTCCTGCCATAGACACATAACTGCTGCAGCCGTTCATTGTCACATCTCCATGTTGGATCAGCAGGGTATTGGTAAGGCAAGTTTGGAATCTTTTATCATTTTAACCCATTCTAAAAATATTTTTTTTGCTGAAAAACCCCTTTACTGTAAGTAAATCAATGGTAGCAAACACATATGTATCCACACTTAACTTAATCTGTAGTTTGGTTAAAAACTTGATACTAGTTTAAGGTTAAGGCCCAACGTTGCGGAAAGCTGCTTTTTTTGCTGCAGATTTTTGATTCAAACCCAGGAATGCATTTAACAAAAGGGAAATGTGTAAGAGCTTCGTTTATATTTCCCATTCTTTTACAAGACACCTTTGACTTTGGCTCAAAAACTGCAAAAAAAATCTGCAACAAAAAAAGTAACAGCTTTTCCGCAACATGGGGCCTTACGCTATGTTCACACTAGCGTTGTTGTCTCCGTTTTTCAGGTCCGTCAGGGGTCCTGAATGACAAAGACCTGGACCGCTAAAAAAGCAGTTACACATGGACACCTGCAGACCCCATTCACTACAATGGGGTCCGCCGAGTGTCCACCAATTTTAAACTGAAAGTGACAGAAAGGAGAGTCCTCCATGCAGGACTTTTCACTCCACTAATTTTTGGCAGTTTCTACAATGGAGTCGCCAACGAAGACTCTGGCGCAGATGTGACCCAGCCTTAGCCCAACCTCTACTGAATGGCTGTGTATAGACACAAAATCCTGTTGTTTTAGAGAAGCTGCTTAACTTGTACTATATGTTTCTGGGCTTGTCCAGTCAAGAGTACAGGTAATAAGGGGTCTGCCTGTACATATGTTGGAATGCAAAATGGCATTGGCACAAAGTCTCAGGTAGACTATATTCATGATTGTCCTATGACTTTTTGTCTGTATTTAACCAAGTTTAAAGGCAAACATAGCCCACTATCCAGTGCAGTTCTTACTGCCAAAAATGATAGAAACCTAGGCAGAACCTTGAAAACCCTCTATAAGTCAATGAGGCCTGATTTCGTCATAACGTCAATGTGAACAGAGCCATATAGATTAATTCCTTGCTGTAGTTTAGAGTATGTTCACGCTGAGTTTTTTGGAGATGGTTTTGAAGCAGATTGTGGCAAAAAAAAAAAAACACCAGAAATCCACATCCCATTCATTTCCAAGGGAGGCAGTGGCAGATTTTTTCAGCTAGCAGAAAACCTATCTTCAGACAGAAACTCTCATAGAAATGAATGCGAGGCAGAAAAAAAAAATTATGTAAATACATATATATGTAAAATAGCTAAGAAAAGCCCAGATGAGCATAATATAGATTGTGGAACACTGAATTGTAAATATAGGGCAAATAGTAACCTAGTAGATGAGGTTGGATGAAGACACAGGTCCATCAAGTCCAACCTATAAATACCATGAGGCTAATGCCAATTGCACCATGTCAGGTGACAAAATTCCTTCTCAGCACTGGCAGTTAGTATAAAACCCTGAATCAACTTGTCTTTACCAAAAATCTAAAACCTGGAATATTTTTCCATTCAAGAAAGACATCCAAGCCCTTCTTGAACTTGCACAGTGAATCCACCATCACCACATCCTGTGGCAGTGAGTTCCATAGCCTCACTGCTCTTACAGTAAAGAATCTCTGTCTATGTTGATGGTGAAATACTCTTTCCTCTAGGCGAAGAGGATGTCCCCTTGTCACTGTCACCAGCCTTGGAGTAAAAAGATCATTAGAAAAGTCTTAGCACTGTCCCTTCATGTTTTTGTACATTGTTATTAGATACCCCTGTAGCTGTCTTTTTTTCAAACTGAATAACTCCAAATATATTAATCTGTCTCTGACCTCCAATCCACACATTCTGTTAATTATCTTGGTCGCTCTTATCTGCATACATGATGCAGCTAAAAAGATCCCTGACATGGGAAAAGAGCAGTCTATGACCACAGCCAGTAACACTAGGTTCACACTAGCGTTCGAGTCTTCGTGCAAGACTCTGTCCCTCATGTCACTTAAAATTGCTGGAGAGAAAAGTCTTGCAAAGAGGAATTTTTTCTCCGCTGTTTTTGGTAGAAACCCGGTGGACCCCGTTATACTCTATGAGGTCAGCGGGTTTCCGTGTGTATCCGCTTTTTAAGTGGACAGGGTTTCCGTCTTTCGGGTCCCCAAGCGGACCCAAAGGACAGAAACCCGAACGCTAGTGTGAACCTAGTGTTAAGCTGCATGCTGTCTGTAAATAATATGTTATCACACAAGCAACCAGAAGTAGATACAGGTACATGGAAGACTTTTCTTATATTTGTAAGCTGTGAGTTGTGCAGAATGTTCAGTCCAGTGCACAGAGCAAGCAGTTTGCAGATGTGTTTGGAGGGTGTGAGGAGAATCAGCCCCTCCCCACACTATTCACTGTGTGAATACAGGTCTGAACTTCCCTCGAAGGGAGACACCTAATGGCAGAAACTTTAGAGAGGTTTTCAGGCAGAAAACAGCAACATTTTAAATTAAATTTCATTACATTTTGGTCCAGAATCACATGCTCTATTAAATGAGACTTAGTTGTCTGAAAAGTTACTGACCATTTAAGCATCTGTAGTTGCCGTCATTGCTTAAATGGTCACACACCTTTCAACAAACTTTGCATAAATCGATAGTACAGGCAAATAATAATGTTTGTATTATTTTATTATAGGAGAAAAATGCTTCTTTCTCCATCATGTTCTTTTTGTTGCTCCTGTTATGGTTAGTGAACACCCTTCAGAACACACTCACCACTGGCATCGGTCTGTGTACTGGACTATGTGTAAATCCATTTACAAAATTCACATTCTTTTTTTTTTTTTTTTTACATCTTAGTGACGTGACTGTGTCAGAGAAGGTAAAACGGGAATAGAAATAATGGGAACAAGTTGAATTGGAAACATTTCCAGGCTTAAAGTGAAGTTCATGTTAGGAACAAAGAGAATATAAATCAGAGGGTAATGAGTCCAGTGCAGAACAGTAATGTGAGAAATGGTAATTGCCGGGGTGTTCAGGCTACTGGATTCTGATGTAAATTAAGCAGATAAGTGAAAGAAGATGGAAATTGTGAATCAATGGAACTAATCTAAAGGTTTGCCAATCACAGTATAGACGGGAAGTTTGGCTGCATCAAAGGAGGAAATGGAAATAGATTGAGTGCAGTAAATGAAAAACATGTAGCCCCCATTGCCCCCGAAGCTCCACTTGGCTGTCACTTGGATTGGAGTTTGGCAGCTCTTCATGAATGCTGTACGATACACAATATATGTAGCTATGTACCCATTAGGTTAGTATGTAAATCCCATGTACCAGGGAAATAAGGACTTCTCTGTTCTTCATTTTGGTTTTGTTTTCACTACCATATTGTACATTTCTCATCTTTTTGTATGGTCTAAGAAGGACACTTACAATTGGAAGAGTGGAAGATCCGTTCTTTTTATGCTCGTCTAAAAGCTTCATTTTTTTTTCATTCATTAACTCCAAGAAATAAATGATCTGAATAAAGAAATTTTAAGGTCCAATTTGGATCAGATAATGATATTACATTAATTCCATTCAGTGGTTATGCCATAAATATTTGTAAGTATATATAATGTGTGTATGTTCATACATTATATATATATATACAGTACAGACCAAAAGTTTGGACACACCATCTCATTCCAAGAGCTTTCTGTATTTTCATGACTATAAAAATTGTAGATTCACACTGAAGGCATCAAAACTATGAATTAACACATGTGGAAATATATACTTAATAAAAAAGTGTGAAACAACTGAAAATATGTCTTATATTCTAGGTTCTTCAAAGTAGCCACCTTTTGCTTTGATTACTGCTTTGCACACTCTTGGCATTCTCTTGATGAGCTTCAAGAGGTAGTCACCTGAAATGGTCTTCCAACAGTCTTGAAGGAGTTCCCAGAGATGCTTAGCACTTGTTGGCCCTTTTGCCTTCACTCTGCGGTCCAGCTCACCCCAAACCATCTCGATTGGGTTCAGGTCTGGTGAATGTGGAGGCCAGGTCATCTGGCGTATCACCCCATCACTCTCCTTCTTGGTCAAATAGCCCTTACACAGTCTGTAAGTGTGTTTGGGGTCATTGTCCTGTTGAAAAATAAATGATGGTCCAACTAAACGCAAACCGGATGGAATAGCATGCTGCTGCAAGATGCTGTGGTAACCATGCTGGTTCAGTATTCCTTCAATTTTGAATAAATCCCCAACAGTGTCACCAGCAAAGCACCCCCACACCATCACACCTCCTCCTCCATGCTTCACGGTGGGAACCAGGCATGTAGAGTCCATTCGTTCACCTTTTCTGCGTTGCACAAAGACACGGTGGTTGGAATAAAAGATCTCAAATTTGGACTCATCAGACCAAAGCACAGATTTCCACAGGTCTAATGTCCATTCCTTGTGTTCTTTAGCCCAAACAAGTCTCTTCTGCTTGTTGCCTGTCCTTAGCAGTCGTTTCCTAGTAGCTATTTTACCATGAAGGCCTGCTGCACACAGTCTCCTCTTAACAGTTGTTGTAGAGATGTGTCTGCTGCTAGAACTCTGTGTGGCATTGACCTGGTCTCTAATCTGAGCTGCTGTTAACCTGCGATTTCTGAGGCTGGTGACTCGGATGAACTTATCCTCCGCAGCAGAGGTGACTCTTGGTCTTCCTTTCCTGGGGTGGTCCTCATATGAGCCAGTTTTTTTGTAGCGCTTGATGGTTTTGGCCACTGCACTTGGGGACACTTTCAAAGTTTTCCCAATTTTTCGGACTGACTGACCTTAATTTCTTAAAGTAATGATGGCCACTCGTTTTTCTTTACTTTGCTGCTTTTTTCTTGCCATAATACAAATTCTAACACTCCATTCAGTAGGACTATCAGCTGTGTACCCACCTGACTTCTGAACAACACAACTAATGGCCCCAACCCCATTTATAAGGCAAGAAATCCCACTTATTAAACCTGACAGGGCACACCTGTGAAGTGAAAGCCATTTCAGGTGACTACCTCTTGAAGCTCATCAAGAGAATGCCAAGAGTGTGCAAAGCAGTAATCAAAGCAAAAGGTGGCTACTTTGAAGAACCTAGAATATAAGACATATTTTCAGTTGTTTCACACTTTTTTGTTAAGTATATAATTCCACATGTGTTAATTCATAGTTTTGATGCCTTCAGTGTGAATCTACAATTTTTATGGTCATGAAAATACAGAAAACTCTTGGAATGAGAAGGTGTGTCCAAACTTTTGGTCTGTACTGTTATTATATATATATATATATATATATGTATATATATTTATTTATTTAGTAGATATCAGTAGTTAAAAGATAGATAATTGATAGATAGATAGATAGATAGATAGATAGATAGATAGATAGTAAATAGATATGATAAAAATGTAGAACATTCTGTACCACCAGTTAAGTGAGGGTGCCTGCCTTGAGGGATCCTAGCTCTGCTCCCACATTATGTATTACAAAAAAATAGGTGGCACTCCAAGTGATAAAGAGTGGGAGTTGCCTTTTTGCTTGGAATATATATAATTATATGTATATATACATGGATTTCTACATTTACACTGCATACACTTATAGGCTATCCCAGAAAAGACAATATGGTAAACCTGATTGGCATAGCTGTGCATACCTGCAGATATTTACACTATGGAGATAGATCTGTCTGTCTGTCTGTCTATCTATATAAAACTATGGATGTATATATGTGAGTGTATGTGTATATACATCCATAGTTATAGTGTATTTCTAGGTTTGGCAGAGGGGGACACAGCTAACCTTCTTAGTGTTCATATACAGCAGGTGTGCACAGATATGCCGATCAACTTTACCATATTGGCTTTCCCGGTATAGCCTATAAGTCTATGCCGTGTAAACGTGGAAATCCATACTTTCTGTGACCACTTAACTTCAAGGTGACATTATTATGTTTCCAATTACCTATTCTATCTCAACATCCTGTATACGGAGCCCAGATTTCTCCTTATGTCCTTTTATTTTCTTTACCAAGGAGATCAAAGAAAATCTTTACTATTAAAATCACATATGAGAAAATTTGTTTCCTTTCACACCCAGAAGTCATGCCTCGCGCCTGTTTTCCCCTTTGAAATATGACTGTAACAAGCCAATGTGTCTTTTAAGTTAAGACTTCAGAACGGGGCAGCGAGGAGGATCTCGCTAGATGGACGGGCGATAAGCAAGTAGCAGCTTAAACATTTCAACTGATTTTGAATCGGGCAACTCAATCTTCTCTATAAAGAGAGAAATTTCCCCTTGTTACGATAGGCTAAATCCTTTTATAAAAAGTTTATTTTTATAGCGGTTTATGCGCTGGGAATAATGCCAACCAAATGTTCACATAATCCTGATATTTTCAATTCTTTAATGTAGCTGACGCCGTTCCTTCATGCCGGAACTCTGCCTTATTGAGACAATTATGGGACAAGTTTTAAATCATTCAAGGTGATTTTCCTCCTCTCCTCTTGTACATATGGTTATCTGTCATGAGATGTTACAGGATAATATTTTACAGTTTTTCCCCTGAATCACTTCGTGCATGAATCGGGGCATACATCCGATCTTAAGATCTTTCTTTCAAACATTTCAGAGGACAAAAATGCCATTAGAATTCTCTTTCCTGAGGGAAAATCTATAAAAAAAAAAAAAAAAAAATTTGATCGATTGTTCCATCATCATGCAATGGAATGCAATTTTTTTTTTTTTTTTTTTTTACTGATTTTTCTTCCAAGTGCCCTAATGCGTTCCCTGTTCTTTGGCAGTATAGCTTGGAGTGTTTTTCGTTCTCCAAAACAGCAAGTGCAAAATTAGGGTCAAGTCATTTTGCAGCTTCCGACACATGACATTAATTCTTTTATCGCACGCATGGGGCATGATATCATGGAAATGGCGCGCGTGTTGTGTATGGAAAACAGGCTTATGTTCCGCCATCAGACTAAACTGGAGCGATTTTCATTTAATTCTTATTATTTGTTTGGCTACAGGCTTTTTGCCAATATGAAAGTCTTTGAGGTTATTTTTTTCAGCTTTTCATGCGTTGTCATGTCTCCCATCATAACATGGAGTGTATGATGCTGGTAGAAATGAAATTAATAGGTGCACGATGCGCTGGTCTTAGTAAATTCCCCCAGTGTGTCTTCAGATCTGTAGACTTGAGATACAATATATTCCACTAGAAACAATGCCTTTAGTGTAGATTAACTCTATAAGATATCATGGAACATATTACAGACTATGTGAAAGCCGTGAAAAAAAAATCACAAAAACTCTTTTGATCCTCAGTTCAAAATTTAAGGGAATCTGTCAGGGCGATTTGGGACACTAAATCACCCACAGGTCATTATGGACCGTGGGTTTAGTGTCCCAGATTGCTCTGTTGTAAAGGGGTGTTCACTCGTTGGAATTTAACGCTGATTTGGGAGCTGATTCTGCCCCCAAATCACCATCAGATTCTGCCTCCCATTTCTTTCAGTGTGAGTCAGAGATTGCAGTTGGACGCATCTTGCTAGATTGTGCCGCAGTTGTCGCCGCTGATTTAGCCCTGGAGTCCATGGCTCGAGACTCCCCACTGAATAGACTCATTCATTTAGGCCTATTCAGCCGTGGAAAGCTGCAGCGAAATGCCGATGCCACCAATTCCTATTAATTTTTCGCTGTGTAAATGGCCTATTATTCATCCCACGGTTGTACTCCCTGCGCTGGTGCAGTTCTTCAGTAAAGCCAGATCGGTATACCTTAGGTTCATGGCACATGTGCCGGACCTCATGCACATTGAAGCCGGGGTGTTTCATGAGAGAGCTGCACAGACGCCAGGAGCATCAGAGATGAGTCCGCTGATCTCTAGGTAAGTATAAAGATTTGTCTCTTTTTAATGCAGAGAAGGATGGCTTTACAACAGGGTGATTTTGGACACTAAACCCTTGGTCCATAAGGACCTGTGGGTAGTATAGGGTCTCAAGTTGACCTGACTCATTCCCTTTAAAGGTTCCGTATATAGGATCATAGAGTGAGGTCACGTCCAATCTCATACCAAAAATGGTACAAAAAAAAGTTCTTTTTGTCTAATAAGAATGATTAAAAGAAACAACGGGCACGTAGTTTATGAGTCCACTGTATTCATGTGTGTATTGCCTGCCTTCATACACAACAGTGTCAGCCATTGTAAAGAGGTCAGAGAGAGGCAGGCATTCACCTCATGGATAAATTGGACTCTCAAACTGTGTTCTGTGCTTTTATAATCAGTCATATTAGCCTAATATCACATTGTTGTGCCCTTTGGTTAATAGAAAAGCAATCCTTTCCCCATACTGTGTGTCCTTACATAGTGCAGCACTGTGTGATGATGGATCTGCTTTAAATGTGAGTTCCAATCTATACTATTCTGTAGATTTCCAATACACATTTTTTATCAGTGTTTTTAATGGTTTTCAGTTTTTTTGCTGTCTGTAAGGGAAGTGGCTTAGGACAGGGCCAGACTTACAGGAACCACATGGAGCTGAATCTCCACCAACACTGCAGTCCCCCTTCTTTACGGCAGTCCGATTCTGTGAGAAAGAATGAGTTGTAACTCCATTTTACCTGCAGAATCATATGCCCATGAGGGGTAGGGCTTGGCATGGCTTTGTCCACATGCTGTTCCAATACCATGTGGCTGTGCCCTAAGTTGGTCAAACTAATGGGGTTTTTAGTTCTATGAGCTAGTTGAAATATCCTGCTTTTTAGCGGTCTGGAAGGAGGTATACTGACTTACCAATATGTTCTCCAAAAGTTACACTTGTAATTGTTCCATCTGTTGTTCACCGTGTAATTTTTATTGTGGGAAGACGGGTCTATAAGGGTTATTAAAGTGTGCTTGGACCCTGTATAGAGGTTCACAATGTGCCTATAGATCTGTAATCCATGAGGCACCATATACTGTATACCCCTAGAAATACTTTCAGCAGAGAATAACACCATAAAATGTTATGCGATGACAACCCCTGCCTAATTGTTATAGTATATCTACATCAGAGGTTCAGAACCACCATAATGGACAGTCACCCTGTATTAGGCTAAGGCCATGCGTTATTGAAGCGCATTGGAATACCTCTGCAGAAAAAAAGGAATGAAAACATAGCAGAAACGCTTTATAAAAGAATGCACATTATACTGGTGTTATTCATTGCATCATTATCTGATGCAAAAAACCCTACATTTTTTTAATTGTATTCTTTCATCTCCCTGTATAAGTCTATGGGGAAATAATGCAGTGTTTTCAATGATAAAATTTAATGGAGTTGTCCATGCATTTTTTTTTTTTTTTTGGGCCTATCCTCAGGACTTCAATGGGAGCTGAACTGCAGTTAAGGCACTGCTAGACAAAGGAGCTTTCTGCCCCGTATTGTGTACAGGACGGGTGCCAGAAGCTGCTTTGTACAGATGATCGGTCTGGGAACCAGGTGTCCGCCCCCGGTTCCATGTTTATGGCCTATCCTCAGGATATTCCATAAAAAAAAAAAAAAAAAGAATGCTGCGTTTCTGCATCATGTGGCTTTAACCTAAAGCTTTATTTCTGACAATAGTACATTTATTCTACATTATAATGCTATATTTACATACAATATTACATTTATTCTATATTATAATATATATACAATACTACATTTATTCTACATTATAATGCTATATTGTATACAATGCTTCATTTATTCTACATTATAATGCTATATTTACATACAATATTACATTTATTCTATAATATATATACAGTACTACATTTATTCTACATTATACTATATTTAAATACAATACTAAATTTTTTTTCTGCATTATAATATATTTATATACAATATTACTTTTATTCTACATTATATTCTACTAAAACAATTGATCATGCATCTTGAAATGCAACATGCCCAATATTTTTTTTTTCCCCCCTTATCTGCTGTCCCCATACACAGAGTGACTGCAGATCCTGCCAAATTGTGTACGGCCAGGCATAGAGACAATGACTTAGTGATCAGATTCATAGCAATGAGCGCTGCAAAGTCACATTGATTTGATATAGTCGTATTCAGGAACGTTTGTGTCACTGCGGTAAGTTAGGAGACAAATACATTTTTGTTCACTCTCCGCCTATGATAATGTGGAAAACACCATCTAACATTTGTTTTCTCCATGCATGACAGTGATTGTAAGTAATTTACATTCCACTCCCCTTAAAACCTACAAACGTCTTACTTCTCCCGCTCTCCACAAATGAGAAGCACATTTACAATGGGACGCCCAGGCTACTTTTTAAACATATTCTTCTCTCCTAAAACCTTTCAATATGTTTTGCTTTTCCCAAAATATGTTGTCTCCCCTGGTTAATAAGACAATTTCCCAATGCCTATCATCTTTGTCCAAGAAGGGTGGTTAGTGCAGCTATGAGTTCAGTGAATTTCTATCAGATGTACATGGTGATGGACCGCAAAGAAATACTTATCCATGCTCTCGTTTTCATTAATTCCAGCGCTGTCTGAAGGATCGGTAATGGGCGGGGGGCAGTGTAATTGTTCCTCATCTTGTAGACTACAATGGTTCCGTGACTAGGTACTCTCTTATTAATACTGTCCCCATGTGTCCCCAGTATATGCCATAGTGTGTATTTCGTCAGAAGTATCTATACATAGAAGAAATTTACATATAAAGTGAACTGAATTTGACTAGTTTCAGATGTTGTATTACACCCACAACCAATCCTGTCCATATGATGGACCAAACACTCAGAACCGCCGTCGTTCTTCTGAATCAAATGTAGATAACAAAATGGTCATTTAGGTTTATCAGTAGATCAATGGAAGTGTTTCTGTACTGTGAAATATAGATTCAATACATCCATCTGAAGCTAGCCTTATTGCTTTTTGCATGTTCCTCATACACCATCATCTTCTGCATATCTCCAGCTTCATGCCCCCCTTCCTTTCCACCATTACTTTCCATATTCTACATATTGTACCACACAGAGTTCCCATGGTATAGATATGCAGGGATGCAAATTATGGGCTGAGCTCAGAGCCATGTATATTCTCCAGAGCTCAACTTCCCTTTGTAGATTTTAGGTTGCTGAACTATTAAAACGTAAAAACATTTATCTATATGTTGAACGCCGTAACAGACAAAAATGAAAATGGCCAGTTTGCCGGTTTTTCACCACTTTTCTTCCCCCAGCAAAATGAAGGACCTGACTTCTCGTACAACTCTGTGAGCGGAAAATTAAAAATGTTATGGGGATTAAAAAAAGGAACTCAAGAAGTGGTGTTTAAAAAAAAAAAAAAAAATAAATATCCTGTTCTAATAAGTACTGTATCACATGCGGTACACCTGCCCTGGCACTCAACAGCAATGTAGAAATGCCCTTTACTGTGGGCACAGGCTGGCATAATCGCCCTTATCATATCATGATAAATGACGAGGGGATTTATAGTCTCCTAATAGAGTGCTATACCGCTGTTCTCCTGCAGCAGGCGTGCCCGTCATTTAAACAATGAAAAAATAGATCAATCTATTTCACAGTGTCACTGAGCCGTGCAGGAGTTACTGGAGACTATACATCTTCAGTAGATGTGAGTATTCCTTCAGACACCTGGAATACCTTGCTATAAATCAGAGCAGTATGTATAAGCCATTCCACTTCTCCAAGTTCTAGCAGTATGAGAATGAGCTCTGTAACCCTTCACGTGTCTGCTCAACATCTCAGTGACTGCGAGAGAGAGATAGCAGACCGTAATCCATACCAGGAAGATGTGTCAAAGTTTGTCCGAGACAGGAAATACAGCAGTCTCTTCAGATTGTGCTGATGAAAGAAACCAGTCATAACTACTAATCTAATATAGGATTTCACCCGAGGACTGTTCAGAGATGACCCCGAGTACCAGTGATTGGACAACTACTTTATATAATATGTCTGTAATGGAAATCACAGCCCTTCATGTGTAATGGACTGTGCATTATACAGAGCAGGTCATGTGACGGAAATTACAAGCATCTGGGCTCACCTTTAATTAACTAAAATGGGATTTGTCTATCTATCTGCCTATCTATCTATCTATCTATCTATCTGACTATCTATTGGTCTGTCTATCTCAGGAAGGGTCTCAGAATGTGGACTGAAATGTCACATCACAAAAGCTGAATACATTTTTTTCACAGTTTTCTGGAAACTTTTTTTCTATCTACTACTATCTATCTATCTATCTATCTATCTGTCTGTCTATATATTTACCTATCTATCTGCCTATCTATCGGTCTGTCTATCTCAGGAAAAGTCTCAAAATGTTGACTGAATCGTCACATCACATTTTTTTTCACGGTTTTCTGGTAACTTTTTTTGGTATGTGCATCGGACTTTGAATTAAGTCCCTATTGCTGACACCGTCCTTGTTTTCTAAGACTATCTGCGGAATATGATGACACTATACAAGCAAGCATAAATTAATAAATAATAAATTAAATAATATATTCACATAAGCGTCGGACACTCCATCGCAGTGTCTGCCCAAAATCACCAGACTGAAAGACCTGCAAACACAACTTTTTTTTTTGCCTGGCGCTTTCAGTTAAAAACAATGGATACCCGACAGACTGCATTATAGTCAAAGGTGGTCAGTCGGGCTCTGTAGCGGTCCGTTTGGCCATTGTTCTGGTCCTGAGAAACAGACAGCTTGATACAGATGTGAACATATTGTAACACTTAACGTGTACACTTAAAACAACAGGCCCCATTATAGTCATTGCGATCCATCGGATTTTATGTGTTACCGCTATTTTAGCAGTGCGCCTGTCCGTTGTTCTGGTCCTTGAACAGAACAAGGGAGAGGCGACACTAGCCCCCAATGTTCCCGAACAATCAGTATAGTTAGTTTTGGTGCCTAATATGCAAATTAAACTCTCTACTGTCAATTGGGTGGTGTGGGGCAGGAGCAGACAAGAGGAGGCATGATTCTGAGCTCTCACACTCTACACTTCTGATTGGCCGATGTCATTGAGCTCTGAATCATAACACTTAACCTGCTCAGGAAGCTGACACCACCCACTTGACAGTAGAGAGACTAATTAGCATATCAGTCATCAGAACTACCTGCGCTGATTGCTCAGGAACGGTTTGGGCTAGAGAAAAAAATTCCAGCTGTTCCAGCAGAATGAAGCCTATTAAAGGGTACAAAGAGCTGGGGTTGGTGAAAAGTCCTCTGTAAGAGCTATAGTCTCGCTTTACATTGACTCTGGAACAAATTAATTGCAATTAAATAGTTTTTTTTTTTTCCTTTTTGGGACTTCAATTTGCATTTGATTAAGCTTTGTTGTTGGCATTGTGTTTCCTACAGCATTTAGTCGTGTATTAATCATGTGTAATGTCTGCGTTACATTAATTCATAGAAAACTCTACAGAGTGATTGTTCTTACAGTCCTATTGTTTGGAAATTTATGGCAGGGTTCAGCAGCATTACATACATTTACATCCATAAAGCCCTTCATCTCCATACAGATGATTCTGAATTACTGCTTTAATAAAAAAAATATTCATAAAATATTTAATATGTTTCATGTGAATGTTCTGTAGATTCTCTTGCAGGCCTGCCTATTAGTGCAGGGTTAATGAATGTGATGTATCATTAAGAGCCGACTCATGCAGGACTCTGATCTCATCATAGACCCCATGCACATGACCGAGTGTCTATCCGTGTAGGGGCGATTTCGCATCGGAATGCAGTGTCCGAGTGTTGTCCGAGTGCAATCCATTATGCACCTACCTATATGGAGGCTTCTGATTTGTTCTGTTCAGAATGAACAGAACAGGAAAGGACCTGCTCTAATTTTATTGGAGCAAACCGGACATCTGCTTGAAGCCTTTTCCCTAGATTCACACGACCAACTTTCACCCATGGAACTCAGTCTGTATGTTTGCCAGATTTACTGGCTCGAACTCAGTTCTGGGAGATGGACTCATAGTTAGTACGGTTGAAAAAACTCCTAGAATTATAGTTATCTATGATGTTAGGAGTCCCTGCAGGGAACCGGTACAGGACAGTACAGTGGGAGAAAAAAAGTATTTAGTCAGCCACCAATTGTGCAAGTTCTCCCACTTAAAAAGATGAGGCCGGCCTGTAATTGTCATCAGAGGTAGACCTCAACTATGAGAGACAAAATGAGAAAACAAATCCAGAAAATCACATTGTCTGATTTTTAAAGAATTTATTTGCAAATTATGGTGGAAAATAAGTATTTGGTCACCTACAAACAAGCAAGATTTCTGGCTCTCACAGACCTGTAACTTCTTCTTTAAGAGGCTCCTCTGTCCTCCACTCATTACCTGTAGTAATGGCTCCTGTTTGACATTGTTATCAGTATAAAAGACACCTGTCCACAACCTCAAACAGTCACACTCCAAACTCCACTATGGTGAAGACCAAAAAGCTGTGGAAGGACACCAGGAACAAAATTGTAGACCTGCACCAGGCTGGGAAGACTGAATCTGCAATAGGCAAGCAGCTTGGTGTGAAGAAATCAACTGTGGGAGCAATAATTAGAAAATGGAAGACATACAAGACCACTGATAATCTCCCTCCATCAGGGGCTCCACGCAAGATCTCACCCAGTGGGGTCAAAATGATCACAAGAAAGGTGAGCAAAAATCCCAGAACCACATGGGGGGACCTAGTGAATGACCTGCAGAAAGCTGGGACTAACGTAACAAAGGCTACCGTCAGTAACACACTACGCCGCCAGGGACTCAGATCCTGCAGTGCCAGACGTGTCCCCATGCTTAAGCCAGTACATATCCGGGCCCGTCTGAAGTTTGCTAGAGAGCATTTGGATGTTCCAGAAGAGTATTGGGAGAATGTCATATGGTCAGATGAAACCAAAGTAGAACTGTTTGGTAGAAACACAACTTGTCGTGTTTGGAGGAGAGTGAATGCTGAGTTGCATCCAAAGAACACCATACCGACTGTGAAGCATGGGGGTGGCAACATCATGCTCTGGGGCTGTTTCTGCAAAGGGACCAGGACGACTGATCCGTGTACATGAAAGAATGAATGGGGCCATGTATCGTGAGATTTTGAGTGCAAACCTCCTTCCATCAGCAAGGGCATTGAAGATGAAACGTGGCTGGGTCTTTCCGCATGACAATGATCCCAAGCACAGCGCCAGGGCAATGAAGGAGTGGCTTCATAAGAAGCATTTCAAGGTCCTGGAGTGGCCTAGCCAGTCTCCAGATCTCAACTCCATAGAAAACCTTTGGAGGGAGTTGATAGTCCGTGTTGTCCAGCGACAGCCCCAAAACCTCACTGCTCTAGAGGAGATCTGCAGGGAGGAATGGGCCAACATACCAGCAACAGTGTGTGCCAACCTTGTGAAGACTTACAGAAAACGTTTGACCTCTGTCATTGCCAACAAAGGATATATAACAAAGTATTGAGATGAACTTTTGTTATTGACCAAATACTTATTTTCCACCATAATTTGCAAATAAATTCTTTAAAAATCAGACAATGTGATTTTCTGGATTTGTTTTCTCATTTTGTCTCTCATAGTTGAGGTCTACCTATGATGACAATTACAGGCCGGCCTCATCTTTTTAAGTGGGAGAACTTGCACAATTGGTGGCTGACTAAATACTTTTTTTTCCCCACTGTATATCGCTGGGAGTCGGGTACTCCTAGCAGCATAGATGACTATACTGCTAGAAGTTCCTCTTGCAGCATGTCGTTCAGGGGTGAAACTCGTGTGAATCTAGGGCAAGGATGCGGTCATATCTGATTTTTGTGTGTGTCTGTTCTTTTGGTCAATCACAAGACCAGACAAACAGATGGTTTGTTTAATGATTGACAACAATGGATCCCTTGGGACCCCATTGAGTATAATAGGTTCCATTGGATGTCCGTTATTTTTCACAGACTTAGCCACCTGAAAAAGTCGGGCTTGCTGATTTTTTTCGTCTTGGATTTCTGACAATCTCGAACAAAGGGAGACTCCAACACAGATGTAAAACGTAGCATTAGAGATGTAAATTTTATCATTAAAAATATAGGATTAGGACCTTAATATAGGTATACACTTTTAAGTACTCATTTGATGTTATGTAAAGGGAGTCTGTCACCAGGAACTCTATCAAATCAGCCACAGTGCATTGTAGGGAACGTTATACTGAACACCATCATACCTTTATGTAGTCCAATAGTCGACCCTTTTTTTTAAACTGTTTTTAGAAATTTCCATATAAGGTTCAGGTGCAATAGGGGGGAAGGGGAGTGTCAGGGCTTCCAAGGGCTCTATGTGCAGGCATGAAAACCTGATGCTCTGACACGTCCCCATTATATTTGAACTTAATTTGCATATTTATAAAAACAGCTTTTTCAAGGAAATGGTGCAACTATTGGACTCTCTAAAGGTATGGTGGTGCTCAGCATAATGTCCCCTACAATGCATCATCGCTGGTTTAATATTGAGTTTCTTAGTGACTCTATTTAAAGGGAGTCTGTCACCAGGGTTAAGCATATTAAACCAACAGCACAGTAAGGGTCGGTTCACACTAGCATTTGGGAACTCCGTCCCCCATTCCTTTTAAAATATGCAGAGAGAAGTTCTGCAAGCAGAACTTTTCTCTCTGCCAATTTCAGAGGTCCGCAGGTTTCCGCAGGTTACCACTTTTTAAGCCGATAGGGTTTCTGGTTTTCGGGTCCCCAAGAGGACTCAAAGAACAGAAACCCAAACGCTAGTGTGAACCTAGCATTAGATAGATGAAGCTCGCCTGATTTGTAATGGTTTTTCTCCCCCAAAACAATCCAGGCCTGCACTGGCATGATATTCATTGATTTCTAAATATGTTCATGATCGATCTGGAGCCCGTCAGTGCATTTGGTACCTCAAACTTCTTCAACCCGATGCACTGTAACTGGCTTACTTCCTTCCCTCCTCCTTCCCTTGAGTGTCAGGGCCAGGGAGCTAAACTTAACGCTGAACTGGCCCTGTAATCTCTGGCACGTATAGCATAATCTGAGCATTTGTAGAACCGCTCTGAAGTTGCCACGCCGGAGCAGTTGTACAGGACACAGAACATCTGGAAGCGATGGGACCATAATTTCTCACTGATGAAGAAAGATGAACTTCTATCCACATGCGCCGATTATGCAATAGGTGCCAGGAGAGAGTTAAGCTCAGCTCCCTGTCTCTATTGGACTTAGGACTCTTGTTTTCAAAATTGGTAGATGTCCCAGTGATCATACATTTATCACCTATCCTGTGAATGGGTGATACAACCCTCTTAACTGTTATAGCATGAGCTACAACAGGACCGCCACCTACTGTACATGTGTCATGTATAATAATGATGTCCTCTTATGTGACCTTTGGGCACCTCAGGCACTAAGGCCTAGGTGGACCCTCTACGCCCTTGTATTCATAATTATATAAAAGGTAAGTACTTGCTTTGCAACGTTTAGGGTTCCATTTGGCACAATTCTACTGTAGCCCTATGAAGTCTATCCTTGACTATATTCAGATCTCACTGACAGAAGATTAACCTTTGTCGTAATAGCCTTGGAGACGTTCAGTCACTTGACTCATTCTCCTTGGCTTTATGTTCTTCTATCAAACAGAACACAGTACAGAATGTGATCGCCTGGTGATCACCATCCATATATTAATGGAAACTCTCAATTAATGTCACTCACTTCTTAGAGAGAAAGAATAGCATCAGTTTGTTCCAAAAGGTCATTTATTTCCCAACGAATAAAGCTGTATTATAGTGCAAGCCAGCGGCCATGACGCATACACATAATGATATGAACATTCATTACAGGAGAAGTATGTCTCCATCGAATCAATACCAAACATGTTACATTGCTGTTTCCAGCCATCTGCTACATCAGACACCATGTCACTTGGACGCAGTTATGGCAGAACACCCCATGGCTTTGATAATAAACATCTCTGCTTCTTTATTTACTATAGAAACCCCTCCTTCCCGTCGTCTTTATTCACATTACAGCCAGAAGCCATTATCCAGCCATAGCGTTCCTTTCCTGTGACACGTCTTTATATGGAGAAATTACCCGTTACATGGGGAATTCATCTACACTATACACAGTAGTGTATCACTGGAAACTATTCTTCTCTATACAAACATTTACGCCGAGGTCGGTAATTGTAGAGAATGTTCTATATGTCTGTGAACTGCAATACTAAATGTTACTTTGAAGCTTTAGCGTTTGTTATTATTTGTTATTTTTTTTCCCTTTTTAGACTATTTTGATATTCCAAATGCGCAACAGGTGAATTTTTTTGTCTGTACAGTATGTGTGGAAGGAAACTTAGGAGTGAAGGTTCTGGAAATACGATAAGAATATGTGATATATGTGACTTATTTATTTGCTTACCTTTATAGCACCGTCATATTCCGTAGCACTTTTACAGATAGTGTTAACACTGTCCCATATAGGGCTCACAATCTAAATTTCCTATGAGATCCCTGTCAGTATGTCTTTGGAGTGTGGGAGAAAAGTTTCGCAAACACGGGATGAGCATGCAAACTCCTTGCTGATGTCGTCCTTGGCTGGATCCCAACCCATTACTCCAGCGCTGCCAGGCTAACCACTGAACCAGGGAGCCATATTCCCTTCTCTCTACCTCTACTGCTATACCTGTGTAAAAGTCAGCCATAAGTGTAACCAGATACAGTGGGGAAAATAAGTATGTGATACACTTCAATTTTGCAAGTTTTCCCACCTACAAAGAATGGAGAGGTCTGTAATTTTTATTGTAGGTACACTTCAACTGTGAGAGACAGAATCTTGGCCTACTCCTCCATATAAATCTTCTCCAGATCTTTCAGGTTTCAGGCTGTCGCTGGACTACATTGTGTTTCAGTTTGCTCTCAAAGATTTTCAATTGGGTTCAGGTTTGGAGACTGGCTAGGCCACTCCAGGACCTTGAAATGATTCTTACGGAGCCACTCCTTAGTTGCCCTGGGTGTGTGTTTCAGGTCACTGTCATGCTGGAAGACCCAGCCAGCCATCTTCAATGCTCTTACTGAGGGAAGGAGGTTGTTGGCAAAAATCTCGCAATACATGGCCCCATTTATCCTCCCTTCAATAGTGTTCAGTCATCCTGTCCCCTTTGCAGAAAAGCACCCCAAAGTATGATGTTCCCACCCCCATGCTACATGGTTGGGACAGTGTTCTTGAGGGTGTACTCATCCTTCTTCTTCCTCCAAATATGGTGAGTGGACTTGATACCAAAAAGTTCTATTTTGGTCTCATCTGATATGACCTTCTCCCATGTTACCTCTGGATCATCCAGATGGTCATTGGCGAACCTCAAACAGGCCTGTACATGTACTGGCGTGAGCAGGTGGACCTTGCGTGCCCTGCAGGATTTTAATCCATGATGGCGTAGTGTGTTACTAACGTTAATCTTGGAGACTTTGGTCCCAGGTCTCTTCAGGTCATTGGCAAGGTCCTCCCGTGTAGTTCTGGGCTGATTCCTGACCTTTTTCAGAATCATCCTTACCCCTAGAGGCAAGACCTTGCATGGGGCCCCAGACCGAGGAAGATTGACAGTCATCTTGTGTTTCTTCTATTTTCTAATAATTGCGCCAACAATTGTTGCCTTCTCACCAAGCTGCTTGCGTATTGTCCTGTAGCCCATCCCAACCATGTGCAGGTCTACAGTGTTGTCCCTGGTGTCCTTAGACAGCTCTTTGGTCTTGGCTATGCTGGAGAGGTTGGAGTGTGATTGAACTCATTACCTATATAAAAGACACCTGTCCAGACACTCAATCAAACAGGTGCAAATAATACAGGTAATGGGTGCAGAGTAGGAGCGCTTCTTAAAGAAAAACTAACATGTCCTAGAGAGCCAGAATTCTTGCTGGTTGGTAGATGATCAAATACTTATTTCATGCAATAAAATGTAAATGAATTATTAAAAATCATACATTGTGATTTTCTAGATTTATTTAGATTTTAGCTTCTCTCTTTCACAATTGAAGTGTACCTGTGATAAAAAATTACAGCCCTCTCCATTCTTTATAGGTGGGAAAACTTGCAAAATCGCCAGTGTATCAAATACTTATTTTCCCCACTGTATTTGAAGTTATGGTACAGTACAGGGAAGGAAAAATTGTACATCATCTGTCATCTCGCCTGACATCTCTGTTTTAGTAACTAGTATCCTGTGGACAGGTCATCAGTATGAAAAATGATTTTGGGGCTGGAAAACCTTTTTAGGCTAAGGCCCCACTTAGTCAAACACAGCAAAAAAAACTCTGCGGGGAAAAAAAATTCAGTGGAAACACACAGCATTTTTTGTGCAGTGTTTTTCATTATGTTTTTGCTGAGTTTTTCTCTGCAGAATTCTGCTCATATTATACCTATAGTGAAAACGCCAGCCTTTCCGCAGGTATAATTGACAGGTTTTTTGCTGCAGATTTTTTTCTGCAATGTGTGAATGGGATTAGCCAGAATCCCATTCACTTTGCAGATACTGTAAACCACAGCGTCTTTTACCGCAGGGGGCTTTAGCCTTGATGTGTGTGATCCAGGACTAGTTTCCAATAGAATGAAGAGTCAAAAATTAAATAGGAAAGAACAGAGCAAAATTTCAGAAGAATTATTGAGGCACAGCTTTTGTTATAATAGATGCAGATTTTACAAAAATGTATTCTTACAATACTCAAAATTTTCTCTTTTTACCATCACCTTTTGGGATTGTAAGTCTTACATACAGAAAATAATCAGAGTTTTCATTTCATTAGCAAAAAAAAGCAACACGGTGCAGATGACTGGAAGAACATGAACACTAAATATTATTTCTGGATGTACTTTCTCAGGTCACTGAAGAATATCTTACCCACTGTTGCCTTTCTGCGCTAGTCAGACGGAAAAGAAAAAATCATCTATCTTCATTAGGCAAAACCTTACAGACTTCTGTGTTTTAAGTTTATAACATGCAATTCTATTCCATAATTACTTTGTTTTTCTTCTCTGGAGTAATCATTTGGGGAAATGTTATCACAGTATATGTATTTTTGCTTGTTCTTGACTATACGTTTATATAAATTCATCCTATAAGTATATGTAGCCCTTGGTGCCCCTAGAATTCTGTGCGTCACTTTGAAATACCATACTATACCATTGATTGGACAGTGTAGGGACCCACCCCAACTGGTCACACCCAGATATCAATTTATTCATAAATGTCTAAGACAGTGCTTGCCAACCTTTTCAGACTCTGGACATCCTTGGAAAAAAAAATTCCTTGGGGCAACCCAACAAATAATTTTTAACATAATAAAAAACAACATTTTTTGTGTTTTTAAGAACAGTTTTTGACTTTAAAGCTGGAACATAAATTTGTTTCACTTGTAAATTTAGAAAATCTCACCAAAAACCATATCAAAATTGCATGTATTTTTTCTGATGCAGTTTTAAGTCAATTGTAACCTCATCACAACTGCACCGTGTGAATGCACCTTCAAAGCTACACTTTACTTTCCACCCAGCACCTACAAAAAATTAACTTTTTACCATAACTAGGCTTACATAGTGGCGCCGACATAGTATATTGTTCCCCAGTGTCCCAACATATTATGCTCCCCAGTGGCCCCCAGGCACCTAGTAATGTTTCCCAGTGGCCCCCAGGCACCTAGTAATGCTCCCCAATGGTCTCTGCCAATGATTTGGTGCAGATATGTGGGGGCCTAATAAGCTAAGTGTTTTGATCAGCCCTGGAATCTGCAGCAAGATGGAGCAAGACGCTTTTTCAGCGTTCTGCTCCCATTCTCGGTTTTAAATATGAATATAGTGGGAGGCAGAATATGCTGCTGATTTTGGGATGAAATGTGCCTCAATATCAGCATCAGATTCTGCTAAGTGAACATACCCTTAATCTAAAATACATATCCGTTTACTTATTGCCATTTGTAACAATGGAACAGTCCTTTTAATTACATTAGATACAAGCATGGTCATGTGACCTGTATTGGGGCCAAACTCACTGTGTGACCCTAGCCTACATATGATCACTGGTTCCTAATGAATGGTTAGATTTGCTATCGGATCATCTCACCGAACAGTGATTTTGGCTGACAGTGTGTAGGTGGCGCTACAGAAATATTATGTAAGATTGTGTTATATAAACCAATTTCCCTGACAAGTAAGAATTTAAAAACAGAAGTTAGAAGGAATTTTGCTTAGAAACATAGATAACATTGAGATTTCTTCTTTTCAGGAATTGCAACTCAATGCCCTAATGTTATAGAGGATATGACATGGGTTGTATTTGAAGATGTGAATTTTATTGGTTCTAGCTCCTGTAGATTAAAACCATATAGTCCGAAAACATATGCTATGTAAATACATTGAGTGTGACATGTCAGGCCCCGTTCATGTTACAGTGCTATCCTTTTATATGCAGATATAACTCAGTATGTGTGCATCTTGCAGTCAAAGGTTTCAGTCTTTATTATATTATTGTTTTAATACTGAAACTCAATAGGGGGACATTTATCAATTCTGGTATTTTCAATGCTAGTCTTCATAAACCCATCGCCGATGGAGGCACACCCTGCAGGGATATATAGGCCACCTTATAGCTAGCCTAGATTTCTAGCATCATTTATGGCGTAAGTGATAATAAATCCAGTGGGGCTCATGGCCTCCACCCCCTGCATGCCCTCGATCTGCACTCTTTTTTGGAAAAGTGGCAAAAGCACAAGAAAGAAAAAGTCACAAAGTTTGAGACTATTTATGCCTTGTACGCCAGAAAACCGGCCCCCTAGAAGTTTGCAACTTAAGAGTTCTTTTGTTCGAATTACAATGACCCTCCAACTCATGGTTACTTGTATTCATAGGCTGATGGTTATACACCCAGCCCTTCATATTCTATGTACTACCTCAATAGTCAATTTACTAATATACTTTCACACTTTCTACGAGTTGGAGCAATCTGGTCATAGCGGTGGTCGGTTCTTCTCTAATCACTGTCCTCAGAATTTATCTGTGCCTCATTTCAGACAGTACAGGGGCTATCCTAATATAGCATGGATATGACTCTGCACTGCCATAGAGAGAAGTTGCATATTAGTTTGATTTCTTATATTCCCTGTTAACCCTTCATGCCATTCAAACCAGAGAGTACGCCAAAAGAGGACCTATTACCTTTTTACCTTTACCTTTACTAAACCACTCCCAGACAGCTCATAGACTATATACATTCTGGCAGTCCACTCTTAACCCTGCAAGAATGTACATAGATATGTTCTTGCAAAATTAAGCAGCTGTATGAAATTGTGCACCTGTAGGAGTGAAGAGTCTGTAGTCACAACAGTCGGAGATCCCATATTACCATCCCGCCCTTCCTGGGAGAGGGACAACTATTTAAAAAAAAAAAAAAAAAAATTAGCACAAAAAATAAAAACATAAAAATAAAGCCCTCTGTGTCACGGAAATTTTTTTAAAAAAAATCCTAAATAAAAAAAATGTGTTATCTATCCCACAAAACCACATGAATGAAGAAACTCGAAAATGTGTCCGGTCCTGAAGTTGTTTAAACCTTTTGAATGTGTTTCATGGCCTGGTATTATGGCACCTTGATAGAATAATAGCCACCAGAAAGTTTTGCCTATATGCTTGACCAGGTGTGTACTTCCTCTTGGCTAGATATATCCAGATATATGTTTCATGAGTTGACCAGCTTTTCAAAACAACATAATTTTCTGACGTTCTATCAAGATGTGTATATCCTATACAGTGCCTTGCGAAAGTATTCAGCCCCCTTTAACTTTTCAACCTTTTGCCACATTTTAGGCTTCAAACATAAGGATATAAAATTTTAATTTTTTGGTGAAGAATCAACAACAAGTGGGACACAATCGTGAAGTGGAACGAAATTTATTGGATATTTTAAACTTTTGTAAAAAATAAAAAACTGAAAAGCAGGGCGTGCCAAATTATTCGGCCCCCTTAAGTTAATACTTTGTAGCGCCACCTTTTGCTGCGATTACAGCTGCAACTCTATCAGTTTTGCACATCGAGAGACTGAAATTCTTGCCCATTCTTCCTTGGAAAACAGCTGGAGCTCAGTGAGGTTGGATGGAGAGCGTTTGTGAACAGCAGTTTTCAGCTCTTTCCACAGATTCTCGATTGGATTCAGGTCTGGACTTTGACTTGGCCATTCTAACACCTGGATACGTTTATTTGTGAACCATTCCATTGTAGATTTTGCTTTATGTTTGGGATCATTGTCTTGTTGGAAGATAAATCTCCGTCCCAGTCTCAGGTCTTTTGCAGACTCCAACAGGTTTTCTTCCAGAATGGTCCTGTATTTGGCTCCATCCATCTTCCCATCAATTTTAACCATCTTCCCTGTCCCTGCTGAAGAAAAGCAGGCCCAAACCATAATGCTGCCACCACCATGTGTGACAGTGGGGATGGTGTGTTCAGGGTGATGAGCTGTGTTGCTTTTACGCCAAACATATCGTTTTGCATTGTGGCCAAAAAGTTCGATTTTGGTTTCATCTGACCAGAGCACCTTCTTCTACATGTTTGGTGTGTCTCCCAGGTGGCTTGTGGCAAACTTTAAACGGGACTTTTTATGGATATCTTTGAGAAATGGTTTTCTTCTTGCCACTCTTCCTTAAAGGCCAGATTTGTGCAGTGTACGACTGATTGTTGTCCTATGGACAGACTCTCCCACCTCAGCTGTAGATCTCTGCAGTTCATCCAGAGTGATCATGGGCCTCTTGGCTGCATCTCTGATCAGTCTTCTCCTTGTTTGAGATGAAAGTTTAGAGGGACGGCCGGGTCTTGGTAGATTTGCAGTGGTCTGATACTCCTTCCATTTCAATATGATCGCTTGCACAGTGCTCCTTGGGATGTTTAAAGTTTGGGAAATCTTTTTGTATCCAAATCCAGCTTTAAACTTCTCCACAACAGTATCTCGGACCTGCCTGGTGTGTTCCTTGGTCTTCATGATGCTCTCTGCGCTTTAAACAGAACCCTGAGACTATCACAGAGCAGGTGCATTTATACGGAGACTTGATTACACACAGGTGGATTATATTTATCATCATCAGTCATTTAGGACAACATTGGATCATTCAGAGATCCTCACTAAACTTCTGGACTGAGTTTGCTGCACTGAAAGTAAAGGGGCCGAATAATATTGCACGCCACACAGTTTTTTATTTTTTTACAAAAGTTTAAAATAACCAATAAATTTCGTTCCACTTCACAATTGTGTCCCACTTGTTGATTCTTCGCCAAAAAATTAAAATTTTATATCCTTATGTTTGAAGCCTGAAATGTGGCAAAAGGTTGAAAAGTTCAAGGGGGCTGAATACTTTCGCAAGGCATTGTATGTGTATCGCCTGATTTCTTCTCTCTTCCACTACTTTCTATGGCTAATACGGTACAGCATTATACTACTTACAGCCACCCAGTGAATTGTAGCCTGCCAATGGTTATAGTGTAACAGTGATAAAAAATTTTTTTAAAGAGGACCTTTCACCACTTCCACCAATTCCAGTTCTTAGCATCTGTTAATAGGCTCCACTCCACTGATTCCAGCACTGTTGGAATTTTCTCTCTAGCCCCCACCGTTCCCGAGTAACTAACACAGTTAGTTTTGGTGCCTGATGTGCTATTTAAGCTCTGTAATGTCAAAAGGCTGGTGTGATTCAGGTCTCCAAACAGGAGCAGCCAGTGTCAGAGCTCAGAATCACACCCCTTGTCTGCTCCTGCCTGACACCGCCCTCCTGACAGTACAGAGCCTAAATAGTATTTCAGGCACGAAACTAACAACAGTGATTGCTAGGGAATGGTGGGAGCTAGAGAGAAAATTCCAACTGTGCCAGAAACAGTGGGGCAGCACATATTAATTGATCTAAAAAGCTGGACTTGTTGGAGGTGGTGAAAGGTCCTCTTTAAAAAAAAGAAATAAAACATTCTTCTGCAGATACCCATGTAACAATTTCCTATATGCTGATTGAATTCTTTATCCTTTTTCTTGTAGGAGTTGCTTTTCCGTGGACCATCAGTCTCCATAACATTAGTGTCTACACTCTAGTGGAGCATCAAGTCATACTGAACTTGGTAGAACCAATGGGCTGCACTTCTACCCTGGCAGTCACGTCTCAGACCCTGCCATCAGCTGGTCCTGAAGCTGGCCATTCATTTGTTGTCTGTCTGCATGTTGACTTGGAACCTCTGGAAATAAAATGCTCAAATCCGCAGGTCAGTAGATCCAGTCATTTTATGTGAAGTATCCACTATATTTAAAGGAGATGTTTGGCGCCATAGGATAGGTCAGCAGTATGTGATCTGTGATGGTCTGACACCCGAACCCCACACAGATCAGCTTTTCCGGCCACCCCCAGGTGCTGGAAGCAGCTGTAGTGGACAGAGGAACACATGCAGGCTGCTCTTGTTCAAGTAATTGGAGTGGTAACTAATATTGTCTCACCCGAGTTCCCTGTAACTGTCTGTCATTTTAAGCACTGCGATATATTGTCCTTGGCAAATATTGGCCACCGACATGTAATAAATGAGCTGTATGACTGAAGGGTCTGCCACCAGGAAGGGCTGTTTATATTAGGATATTTGTCAGATGCTTTAATTCCAGATGTAGCAGTCTTGTATCTGATAACTTGCTATAGCGTGATATTAACACTACAAATACCATTGAAAAAGTCAGGTATACCTTGTAGTACTGTATTGCCAAATGTTAATAGTTCCTCTGTGAACCCCTTTTGATTTAAAAAAAAAAAAAAAGGTTTCCAGCTCCATAAAAAATAGTTAAAATAGTTACTAGGGCTTCAAAGGGGCAGATTAACATTAAATCCATGATCCCCCATTGCTCTATTTCACAGGCTTTTCAGGTCACCACTGAGATCCATGTGACGTAAGTCTTTCTCCTGACCACTGTTAGGGTCCATTCTTTGTGGGACACACTCAAGAGTATTATTTGGGGGGGCAGTAATGTAGTCCATGACACTTGCCTCTATGTGTCATGACACCGCATGACCCGCTGAGCCCCAATCACAGATCTTAGTGCTCCCTTACTTCAGGCAAAAGTGCCAAAGACATCAGAGAGCCGCGCTGAGGCTCAGGAGAGGTAAGTAACACAGTTTTTATGTTTGCTCAACTCCCCTGGGCCTCTGATCCTTACAAAGACGCGTTTGGCCTGAACGAAGCTGCAGGTAGATCCTCGCAAATGTTGTAATAACTGAACTGAAATCCTGGTTGATCGGTTTTGGTTATTTTTTGATCGCCCATGCCTAATATAAAGGTAACTATAGTATGGTGTGATATCGTCATGTCCAGGGCTCAGTACAGTATGTATGTTGAGAACAGGTTTAGTAGGCAGATTTATTTTCTTTATATGTACAGTATGTGACTCCAATGTGCATATATAGTTTCTTCTTTCTTAGATTTTGCAGATATCATTCAGATGTCATGTCAGGTTCTGTAGACTTCTTCCAGTCCATGTGTACAGGCCAACCATCACTATAAGTCAGCATGATGTGCAGGCATAGTACAGTATTGTTCAGCTGTGTTACATTATTCCGTGATTATAGTTGCCGCTTCTGGATTGTGCTGTTATCATTAGGCAAACATAACTTTATGTCAGTTCTTAGTAGGAAAACAAATATTTTGTCCTATCGCCGATGAAATGTCTAAAAATTGAGAGGTTCTTATCCAGTTTAGTTCTTCACCCTCTAAACTATATGGTAAAATGCCTAACTTTGCAGACCTATTAACCAGCATATTAAAGTTGTGGTAGCGATGGCAGGGCTTGTGCAATTTGAATACTGTTTACTTTGATGTATTTGTGGGTTTGTGTAACTCGAGCTCCTTCTAGGAGAGGCGTCTTTGGCCTGATGGGAAGAAATAAGTAGCAGATGTGCAGTTTTCGCAGATCCTGACGCATGGCAGTGCTGACTTGTGGACGCACGTGCTAAAGAACAATAAAAATTCCTCCGGCCGGGTTCACACCCTTGTGCTTTTTCACGCTACATGAAGTTCTGATTGGAAGGCGGCAGGCAGTGAAGAGTGTCTGGAATACATCACAGCAGAGTGGAGTGGAAAGGTGCTTGGGGACACAATGTGACCTGAGTTTGCTTTTTGTTTGTGTTCTTTGTAAATGGCAGCGTGTGTGGGTTCAGTTTTGAAGCTTGCCCTCTGTTACGCTGATGGCCTTCATGTTGGCCCTTTCGTGTCACCATCCCTTTGTGAAGTGGAAAGTTGGCGCGATTGGAGATTTCTACATGAGAATCCGATTTTGTATTAGAATCGCTACTCTGTTGAAAAAGAAAATCGATTGATATATTATTTTATTTAGCTTTTATTACTATTTTACTTAACTTTCGGCCGAGAGATTTTACTCCTGACTACATTAATAATATACACTCTTACCTCATGTCTAGTTTAGTAGAAAGAGAGCAATAATCTTCTACCTGATCCTTCTGGCAGAAGCTTAACTTTCATTAATACAAAGGATTGGCCATATTGAAATCCAACATACCTGATCTATATTAGGGTTTATTTATATTGCTTACTTAGGATGGGTTCACATTTGTGCTTCAGTCCGTCCGCTGCCAATCCGAGAGAAACTCTGGGGAAACTGGATAGACATCGGATAGCGACAGGTTAACGATTCATTGCTTAAAAACCCATTCATATGAATGGTGTTTTAAAGCAATGCGCGGGTGTCTGATTGCACCCTCTGCGTCGCGAATCCAGTTTTTTGTCAGAAACAAAGTCAGACATGCAGGACTTTGTGTCCGACGGCAAAAAAACAGGATTCGTGGTGCAGAGGGTGCAATCGAACACCCGCGCATTGCTTTAAAAACCCATTCAAATGAATGGGTTTTTAAGCAATGCGTCGCTAACCTGTCGCTATCCGGTGCCTATCCAGTTTCCCGAGATTTTCACTCAGATTGGCAGCGGACGGACTCAAGCGCAAGTGTGAACCCATCCTTATATGACGCCTCATATTCCGCAGTGCTTTATAGAGATATTGTCATCGCTGTCACAAGTAGGGCTCACAACCTAAATTCCCTATTAGTATGTCTGGGAGGAAACCGGAGTACCCGGAGGAAACCCACGTAAACACAGGGAGAACATACAAACTCCTTGCAGATGTTGTCCTTGGCTGGATTCCAACCCAGGACGTGCTGACCAAGTGTTTGTTCACAGGGAGGCATTCGGCGCTGATTTTGAGGCAGATTCTTTCTTAAATTCAGTGCCATTTTCCATCCTCAGTCTGCCTCCCATTAAGCTACCTGCTTGATCTCTTTGCAGATTTTATGACTGATTCGGTCATAGAACCCATGCTGCCAGAAGCGTAAATTGAAGCTTATGGGTCGCAATGAAAAATCTGTACATGGGCCCCTACGTAGTTTGTGCAATTTAAAATAGTGGTATATTTTATGAGGCAGAGGAGCCATTGGGGCTTCTCTCAGGTTCCTGGGCTCAGTAGTGACTGCTACTGCTGGATGGTGGGGTGAGACATTCTCATGAGTAACATCACCCATCTGAGGCTTATCTTGTGGGTGTAAACTCTACAACGGAAAACCAAAGGGCCAGAAAGTGCTAAAAAAATTTGAGACAGAAGTCCATTTCAAATTCCTCTTCACTTTCTTTCCCCTGTGTGAACTTACCCTTACCCGTCGGGGAGGCTTTTGTACACATTAGGTTCTGTTCACACTGTGTCTCAGCCCTATGTATTCATTTGGAAAGCTCCCGACATAAATGGAAAACAAGTCAATAGGGCTCCATTCACCAGAAGAAAGCCAAAAGAGTATTGTTCCCACTATATGCTGTCCTATATATTGGACCACCGAAAAAGGAGAGCTATATTTTTAACAATTAGAGTGACTTAGCAATATATGCTATGGTATTCCTATGGAAAGAACCTCGAACCCTTCTATGCAAGGTATATTTCAGGAAATATCAAACTATACCTCCGATGGAAATCTGAAGAAGTTGTGCTCATAGGCTTTGTGGACCAATTCTTCCAAAATCATTGGGTCTGACTTCTATTTAATATGTCCGGCCAACTTCAAAAGTAAAGGATTTCAGTACATAGAACGCTAGGTTCACGCTAGCGTCGGCCTTTCCATTGTTCTGGTCCGTCTCTTCACTGTGCCGTTTCTCTGTTGTTCCTCCTTGAAATTTATGAATAATTTGACATCTGGGTGTTACCAGTTGGGGGTGTCTGCCCGGTCTGACACTGTCCTATAAGTGCTGACAGTATTAGGCATCATGTACACGACCATGTGTAATTTCAGGTCAGCATCATACTTCTCACTGTTCAGGTTTTGCGGTCCGTGTGTCTTCAGCATCAGTGCCATATGTCCGCAAAAATGGTCAGTATTGTATCACTGTGTCATCTGTATTTGTGGATCTGAAAAAAAAACAAAAAAAAAACCTGTGTGTGTAGCCAGGTAACTTTTGCACATATACGGACGTCACACAGATTACAATGTCCATTTTCTGTGTCCCATAGGCTTCTATGGACTAGTCCGTGCCACAGACATTGAACAGAATAGGACATGCTCTGAGTTTCGTGGCCTACACATGGTTCCATGGAAAACACGGTAGTGTGTACTGGCCCATTGAAATCCAGGAAACACCAGGCTAGCACACTGACTTAGCACACGGTTGTGTGCATGGGGCCTTAGACTGTGTAGGGACACACCCCTTTCTCAATTAATTTATGCATTTATAGGAGGAATAACCAAGGAATGATGGAACACAACAGGATTTTTCAGCATTGTTATAGAATGTAGAATATACAGGTATTTACTAGAACAGACATGTCAGGAGAGGTGACAGGTCCCCTTTAACACAGACCATGTGAATAAACTCAAGGACTTCAATGACTTAGACGTGACCCGTATCGACCTCCATGGGGTTATTTAACTTTACGTCTCCACTTCCAAATGACCGCACATTAGAAGGTTCACTTCAGTTGTGACCTGTACAGATTCTCCACGAAGACATTGTTAGATGATTCAGATACTTGTCTCCCAAGGCTCGGAGATTTTTTTTTTTGTGTCTTTTATTATACATGGCCATCTCATGCAGTAAATGTAAGAGTATCACTGTAACATTCTGGCAAGACAGGGCTGTGAAAATGAGCTCGGGGAACTCAGAACTGGTCAACACACAGAGGTATTGAGTGTCTTACAATATATCTTGGTCTGTAGTCAACTCCAGTGCAGCTGGGTGACCTGTGCAGCTCTATGGAGTGTATTGTGTGTCTCATTTATAGGAAAGATGTTCCTTAAAATGTGCCCCTTGTGACTTAAAGCAATTCAACATTCAAGGTAATAAAATGTTTGCAAACATGATACTTTTTTTCTTTTAGGAAAAAAGTTACTTACGATGAATTTTATACATATTTTTTTTTAAAGGTGTCCTATCCTTGGTACAAGGTAATACATATTCTGCATTACCTATTATCCCTTTGTATAGGATTTATGCCATCTAATGGTGGTGTGCTTTTTTTTTTTTTTGTTAAAGGGGTATTCCAGGACTTTGCCTTAGGATATGTCATCAATGTCACATCAGTGGGTGTCTGATACCTGGTGCCCCCACTAAACAACTCATTGAAGAAGCCATGGCCACTCCACTATGTACCAGGCACAGCGCCGTACATAGTTTAGCAGCTGTGCCTGGTATTGCAACCACATGCAGAAGGATCATGCAGAAGGAGGTCAGTCACTAAGGAGAGGGGCAGCACTTTTAATAGCAGTTTTAAAAGCATCCTTAAAATAAGTCATCTTCATTACTTTGATTTTAACTTCCTGTGCCCCCCCTGATGCTGCTACTAGTCTGTGCTGCTGTGGGCAGGCTCCTCGCAGCAATAATCTCCTTCCCCATCTGACTGTTGACACTGTGGTAGCTTCTTGCTTTCCCTGGAGTTAGTGGGTTGCAGAATATGGAGTAAAGAGGGTATATACAGTACAGTACCGTGCGACATCCACGCCATGCACTCCTTAGGAAACCAAGCAGGGTAGCAAGGCTGATCTTCATGCAGGGAATGGCGATCTGAAGAATGACTGGGAATGTGTGTCCACCAGAACTCAGCTCATTAGGTTAGGCAGGCGTTCACATTGCTATACAGTACGTACAGTAAATGGAAAAACATTGGGGCAGATTTATTAAGACTGGAATTCCGTACACCAGTCTTAACAAAGGCCCCTGTGCAGGGACCTAGTGAAGAGGTTCTGTCCTCTTCATAAATCAGGCGCATTCCCTTGCACCAGAATGGAGATCTACCCCAGTTAGGAACTGACGTAGATTTCCATTATAATTCACTCCACTGACATGGGTTATAATGAATATGTTAGGCCAAAGTGTCCCCGTCCTCTCCACTGACATTCACACAATATGGCATGTGTGGGGCAAAGGGCCTTGTGTCAAATGTGCCCCACAATATCATTCCTCTACGTCAGAATAATAAATCTCCCCCATTGTTCTTTGTCATGATGTTTGCAATGAATATAACTGGTTGAAAACACAGGGATTGGGAGCCGCTACATAAAAATGCCCTAATCCAGACTGTGTATTCAACCAGTGAGATCTCTGGAAAGTAGAACTGCATCCTCTTTCATATGACACCAAAAGCAAGTTTCTCTTATTTATAGTGCACAAGATATGTGCTTGAAGTGACTTTTACTTTTACATAGCCCTGTGCTCTGTACACAATGAGAATCAGCAACAGCGCCCAATACAGAAACAAGAGTAAAAGAGGGCAGGATTTCACAGAAAGTACATGACAAAATGTATTCATTACACAAATACTGCCAGAAAATCTGAAAGTTTAGTTACGCTTAAATGGTGGGACATCCCTTTAAATTATACATTTCTGAATACCTGCATTTACCACTAGAGGGAGCGTACCACTTAATCTAAAACAAAATAAGTTGTTAAACAGTGTGCTCCTAAACTCCCCCTGAATGTATTCATATAAAGGGAGTCTGTCAGCAGAACCCAGCATATTAACACAGTCCTGCAGATAGAGAGATTAGGGTCACCTGAACCAAACAGTGTGAATTGGGGACTCCGTTGCTGAGATATTGCTGTGTTTATCAATATGCAAATGAGCTCTCTGGATCAATGAGGGCGTTGCTGCTTAGTTATTTGAGGAATGACAATGTCTTCATTGCTCAATATCTCAGCAATGGAGGAACCGATTCACGAGTGATAAAAATCATCATTTGATTTAGGTGACTCTAACTTATCTATCTATGGACTGGGTTGATGTGCTTAGTTCTGCTGACAGACTCCCTTTAACTGTTGTCTGTCCACAAGATTTCCCTCTTCATATCAGAGTAACCGCTCCTGTACATGATTCGTACCAGCATTACTACTTGTTATCTACAATTGGTTAAAACGTCACCACGGCCGCGCTGCGTTTATGGATGAGGACACAGAGAAGTTGTGTACTTGTTCTAGCTATCAAACCATATCCATTTAGATCTACACAAATACCCTGACTTCATGTTCTCTGTAAATGTTTCTGATGACTTCTTAGAACTTCTTTTATTTTCACAGTACTTGTCATAGTTGTGACATGTTTAGGTTTTGCCGATCACTAGGTTGACCTGCCTTCCAAGTATTCTCAGAGCGGAGCTTGTGTAACTACTCCAAGAAACAATTAAGATGCCACCAGGAAGTGTCAGAAGAACATGAAGAGCTAAGAACAAGAGACCTCACACTAACCTGGGAATTATTGCTCAGCTGTTTTCAGGGATGTGTGTAGCAGTGCTGAAGGAGCTGATGCCATCAGAAAACATTGCATGAGTTAATCACTGCTGCAATACAACATTACCATCTTATAATACGTCATTATAAAAAAAAAAAGATATATATATATATATTTGCATTGCAGAAGTGTCTATTCCATATCTGTTTTAGAAACATTCTGTCAAATACGACAATGCAGTCTGCACATTATTGGGTTAATTCTTTTTATCATTATACAATTTGTGCAGGTTCCAAATTGTCATTAATATATCTCATTCATATGGCAGAGCTACTTACACTTTTTATGCGGCCATATAATGCTCTGTGCTGCAAAGCATTATGGGGCAGATTTATCATGCCTTGTACACTAGTTTTTAGGCAGACAAGGCATGAAAAGTCACAAATCTTTGCACAACTTTTTTTTTTTTTTTTTTTTTTTACTCCACTCTCACCACTTTCCTCCAAGACGGATTGGATGGGGCTGCCGAACCGCCAGATTTATGATCATTTACATAGGTTTACTGACTTGAAGTGATGTCTACAATCTACACCAGCTATTAGCTGGCCTGGGGAGGGTGCGCCTGTTTTATGAGGACGTGTGCGCTTCTCCATAATTGAGGCACAGGAGATATGAAGACTGGCATTGAAAACGCCAGTCTTTAATAAATCCGCCCCTATAAGTTTATTCCCTTCTAGGTAAGGATACCTGCATGGAACAGCAGTAGACTGAGCATTGTAATGCTTTTCCCATTCATTTTTATGGGGAAAAAAAAAATTTTGGTGATCGGTAATGGTTCTCAATGAATAAACGTAGCTGGTGTCAATGCTCTATGAGAAAAAAGTATGCAAATTAGCTCTCCACCAGAAGCTCTTCTTTCATATGATTTTAAGTTACAAGCTAAGTCTATATTATTTCCAGAGATATCACTGGTTGAAAACAGTCAAGATTAGGATACTTATATGCAGCTGTATAATATATATGATTTATGAATTATAATCCCGACTGTGTTTTCAACCAGTGATATCTCTGGAAATAATATAGATAGCACTGAAACCTTAGTGTCATATGAAAGAGGAAAATCCCCTCTTTCCTGCGACACCATAAGTAAGTTTTTACATCTTAGAATGTCCGAGATATAACTGTTTGAAGTGACCCTCCCCTCCCCTCATTTTCTCTACCTTTTACACAGTACTCCATACACAGTAACATTCAGTGAGAGGCAGGAACAGCTCTCAATACAGAAGCAAGGGGACAATTAGAGATGCAGGATTTCACAGAAAAGAGCCAAAATTTGTTAATAAAGTATATTACAAAATTTATTAATGACACAAATACTTACAGAAAATCAAAAGTTGCCCAAAAGTTTACTAACACTTTAAACTATCAGGCTAAAAACCTTTACAATATAGTGTTATGCGCATAATAAAGAATCATTCAAAACTAGAAACAGAATCTCACCTAAAACATTTTTAAAACGTCTACGGAGACGTCAGGCGTTCCTACAAATAGATGGATTAAATCGCTCAGAGCTGCACTTAGGCAAATAAGGACAAAGCACAGAAGTTCAAGGAGCTTTTATGTAAATTTTTCAGAATTGTATAGTGTTGAAAGCTTTCATCATATAGAGAAATCAAGTCCTGTTAAACATTGAATGCAGATTGACCCAAGTGTTTCCTGCATCTGTTCTGCCCATATAAGAAGCCGGCATCAAAGCTGCATGTAACCCCAGGCTGAGACGTCTTAGAAATATATAAATATATGTAACGGCAAAAAATTCCCATTGACTCAGTAGGGAATATATGGCATCCAGCTGTGGTCGGGATGCAGAGCTTGTCCTTACTCCTTGTGTGCGCCATGTTTTATACACCACATGGTAAACGTGTTGTCATATACATCCTGTGATTAATGCTTATTTATGAGCGCTTGTGTAAATATCTTCCAACTTAGTCAAACAATGTGTAAGTTAAACATTTTCTTCTGTGAATATTGCAATGACAGTTCCCAGTGGGCTGTGGTACTGAGATATACACATGCCTTCTTGCCATCGGCTGAGGACACAACCCAAGCTCATTGCCTGCCCTCCTGTATTTTGCTCTGTTTCCACAGGCAACCATTGAATGATTGGGAATCGCCTGAAAGTTCACGTCATTTTTTTTTTTTTCTTCACATATTTTGCATGTTTTTATTTAAGCAAGCATTTATGTATTTTTGACATTTTGGCATAGTTATAGTATTTTTGCTTAAAGGGGTTTTCTAGGATTAAAATCTTGATGGCGCCTCATTAAGATGGGTCATCAGTATGTGATCTGTGAGGTCCCGAACCCATGAGCACTTTGAAAAGGCTACAGCACTCGTGAGCACTCTGCCTCTTCCCCGTGCTGATGATGTCTTGTTCATTGGTCACATGATACATCTGCAGCTTAGTCCCATTCAAGTGAAAGGGGCTGCGCTGCAATTTGCAATGTAAGGCACTGTGCTTTCTACTCATTGAAGAGACTGCAACATTTGGGTGGCCACAGCATTCTTCAAACAGCTAAAATGTGGGGCTCCAAGAACCCCCACTGATCAGATACCAGCAACTTAACCTGAAATTAGGTCATCAATATGAAATGAGTTATCCTGGATAACCCCCTTTTTTATATGAGGCTGGGGAAGATGAAAAAAAAAAAGAAAAGAAACATACTCTCCTTTCTCCGGTGCTCTGGTGTCTCTGTGTAGTCCTGTCCTGCTGACCATGCTGGAAGACATCACTGCAGCAAGGACAGGTGGGTAAGTTTTTTTTTTTTTGTTTTTGTTTTTTTTAAAAATATTTTTTCACCTTACCCTGCCTCATATCAAAAATGTGGTTATCCTGGACAACCCCTTTAAGTCCTAGACAACCACTTTGAAGGCATTGTTCGCCAGTTTGTAATTCTTTTTCTTTACCACACTGATCCCCTGCTGGTCCCCATTCTTCCCAGGTTCCCAGCTAGTCTCTCTACCTCCTAGTTCATCCAGAACACAGAAATGTGACTGCTCAGCCAATCCGGTTTTGTATGTAGCATGTCATGGCTACTTCTGGTATTTGGATTAGCAGTCACATTTGTGAGTTAAAAAGTATCAGGAGCTGTAGTGCTGTTTTTTATTTTTTTTAAAGCATCCTGAAACTCTTTATTAACTGACTGATTAACCCCTTTAACTGCTGCTGGTCCCATGCTCTGGAATTGCTTTGTCATAGGATGCTTTGATGCAGTTTTAACCCCCTAACAGTCAAATTAAAATTGCAAAAACCCTTCAGAAAATGTCACTTTTTAATTGCAGATATTGAGTTCATGGCTGAAATAAATATTACTGGCACATAACTGTAGTGCTCTATGTACATTTTAACCCTTTAGCAATCTGTCGCATTTTAATCTTAAACAAGTAACATTTTATCCCTCTCTGTATTCCCGCTTTTAATTTTTTGGGTACATAAAACTTTTTGTTCAGTTTTTAGTACTTTTTGTTTTTGTGAGGTAAGATGATTAGAAAACATACATTTTGGCATCTTAATTTTAAGGTTTAGGGTGTTTATCATGTAGAATAAATAACAATTTTATTTTAGGATGTGGCGATGCCAGTTTTGTGGGGTTTTTCTTTTTTTTTATTAACAAGGGGAAAAAAAATCTTTTCACTTTTTTCTGTAAAATTACTTAGGTGCTGCAGTCAGCTTTGACTGCAGCATATAAAGGGTTAAACGGCAAGTATGCCTTTGGATTGATAAAGGGGGTGGTATCATAAACAAAAGTCCATGGTACCCCCTCCTCTGGGATTATCTGAAGTGACAAGGACAGGAGAATAATAATAATAAAAAAAAAACCTTCTCCCCTCCCTGTACACGGTCAGCAGCATGTGTTCTTCTGCACTCTGGTTGAAGTGAAAGCTGCGAGTATATGCAGCTCCGCTTTAAACAGTGATATCTCAAAATCTTGTTGGGTTACAGGCAAGTTTCTTGGCTTTAAAACAAGACGAAGATTGCAGCTCTGAAGTTAGAACCGTTTAAAGGGACTGCCATCTCGGCAGTCTTCCTGGACATATCCTGTTAGGAGTAAACTGTAATGCACTTTGCTCAAACCCTGAGCAGGGTTTGTCCTGAACTGTAGGGGGGATAAAGCCTAAAGTAAGGAGCTGAGTCAAAAAATGAGAAGTAGAATCTTCCCTATATGCTGTACTTTCCCATTCATTACAATACATTCCTGATATTGGCTTCCAGAACTGCGAAATAAAAAACTTAATCAAAATGGCACATGTGAAAGTGCCCTAAGGTCAGATTTACACATCATCAACTTTTACTGTGATCCAACTGTAAATGGCTGGTCGTAATGATACCCGCTAAAATGATTGGTAATTCCCAGAGGATTGAGAACTTTCTGACTTACTAAAACATTTTCCGATCTGATCATGTTTAATGATGTAACCTGCAGACAGTGAGCATTAGTTAATACCCTGTTATTTTAGGTAGCAAGGTTTTATTGACTATGATGGGATACACATTTTCTATAAAATTGTTCTCTCCCTAATGGAATATTTCTGTGTGTCCATGTGCATCTTGGATAATGTTCCCAGTAATGGAGTTCTGGTTGCTGCCAAGGTCTTCATTTGTGACTGTATCTATAGTTTATTTTCTCTATTGAAAGTCAATCCATGGTAAACAGTTGTCTTCATAGATGTAAGGTCTCATTCACATTGAGTTCCAGAGACCTGTGACATCCTATGAAGAGGTCTTCTACACTGATTTATGGATTAGGATCACAAACTGGGGAACCCATACACCGATTCTGAAGTGCCTAATAAACCATGTTAAAGAGGCTTGCCTGGTTAGCATAAGATCATATTTAAAGGGATTCTCCAGGAATTGGGTAAAAAAACCTATAAAATAAAAAAAAAAAACATGCCAGCATATTTACTCTTATACTTGCCTGAATATCCTTAGCAAGATGCAGACACTCATTTTTTGCCTATAGAGGTATGAATACCGTAAACAAAATGGCTCCCAATGCTGTCCTTTGTTTCCATTCTGACCTAGAATATAACAAGGAGGGGTCCCTGCTCCAGGAAACCTGGGGGGTGGTGTCAGGGCAGAGCTTAAAGGAAATGTATCACCAAAAATGGTCTAATTTTTAAACCAAATTTGTATGTGAAACAAGAATTTTTGTTGATTTTATTTTGAATCCTTAATGTCACTATCTATATTTTAAAAAAGTACTATATCCAGCAGTTTTCACTCTGGCCACCAAACCTAATAATAGACTGACACTTGCCGATTCTATAGGGGCTTTCATTGCAGCAGTCAACTCATTTATATCACGAACAAGACAGACAGGATCACAATAGAAGATAACACCTATACAGAGAACACCCATGGTGACCCATCATTGCATCCACTCCTGACAATAGATAATGTCAGAGCTTATCTAGTCCCCGTCCCTGCACAGAGTATGCCTGGAAAACACTCGCTTAGATCTCAATGAGTCGGTGACAGGCTATTGCTGCCTAATAGCCATGACTATGTTGTAAAGCACTTCACTAAAGTCTGTTAACAGAGCAGAGGAGAAGCTCAGGCAAGATGGCAGCCCTGTAACCATGTACAAAAAATGGAATTAAAAAAAAAAAGTACAATAAGAAAATTAAAACAGATTAGAAAAAATTAGTGATATATTTTAGTGTCTGGTTTTAATTATTAAATAAAAATACCCAATCTATTCCTTTTATAACCTTTCCTTCCTGTTCAGGCTGTGCAGCAGCCTCACAGGATTTCTGCCTCGCTGACCATGGCTCTAGTATATTCTCAGCTGCCCCACCATCATCTTCAGATACTGAGGCCACTGCCAGTTGTTTTAATTTGATACAAGATTTCTTGTTTCTATTTCCCCCATTTTAGGTGCAATTGTTATACCAGCTGACTGACACCATGAGCAAAGTGTGGGAGAAGATACAGAAGAGAGGAGTTCTGTGTCAGTCATTGGTGTACTTTGACTCCTCGGCTGCTCCGACTCCCAGCTCACCAATCAGGAGCAGTGTTGGCACAGCGCCGCAGGATACCAGCACATGCAGCCCATCTGCTGATATTGGGACCACTACTGAGGTAAGTGTTTGTGACAAATGAGCACACTGTCAGCACATAAAGCATTGCAGCCATCATCATGCCACTATCCTATGTAAGTTATGTTTCACAGTACATTCTTCATACATGCTCCTCATTCTTCACGTTCACCTATGGCCTTATGACACTGAACTAAAAATAAAGTGAACCAAACCTTGCAAGAGATACAGTGGGGAAAAAAAAGTATTTAGTCAGCCACCAATTGTGCAAGTTCTCCCACTTAAAAAGATGAGGCCGGCCTGTAATTGTCATCATAGGTAGACCTCAACTATGAGAGACAAAATGAGAAAACAAATCCAGAAAATCACATTGTCTTATTTGACATTGTTATCAGTATAAAAGACACCTATCCACAACCTCAAACAGTCACACTCCAAACTCCACTATGGTGAAGACCAAAGAGCTGTGGAAAGACACCAGAAACAAAATGGTAGCCCTGCACCAGGCTGGGAAGACTGAATCTGCAGTAGGCAAGCAGCTTGGTGTGAAGAAATCAACTGTGGGAGCAATAATTAGAAAATGGAAGACATACAAGACCACTGATAATCTCCCTCGATCAGATCCACGCAAGATCTCACCCCGTGGGGTCAGAATGATCACAAGAACGGTGAGCAAAAATCCCAGAACCACACGGGGGTCCTAGTGAATGACCTGCAGAAAGCTGGGACTAACGTAACAATGGCTACCGTCAGTAACACACTACGCCGCCAGGGACTCAGATCCTGCAGTGCCAGACGTGTCCCCCCTGCTTAAGCCAGTACATATTCGGGCCCGTCTGAAGTTTGCTAGAGAGCATTTGGATGTTCCAGAAGAGTATTGGGAGAATGTCATATGGTCAGATGAAACCAAAGTAGAACTGTTTGGTAGAAACACAACTCGTCGTGTTTGGAGGAGAGTGAATGCTGAGTTGCATCCGAAGAACACCATACCTACTGTGAAGCATGGGGGTGGCAACATCATGCTTTGGGGCTGTTTCTCTGCAAAGGGACCAGGACGACTGATCCGTGTACATGAAAGAATGAATGGGGCCATGTATCGTGAGATTTTGAGTGCAGACCTCCTTCCATCAGCAAGGGCATTGAAGATGAAACATGGCTGGGTCTTTCAGTATGACAATGATCCCAAGCACACCACCAGGGCAACGAAGGAGTGGCTTCGTAAGAAGCATTTCAAGGTCCTGGAGTGGCCTAGCCAGTCTCCAGATCTCAACCCCATAGAAAACCTTTGGAGTCAGTTGAAAGTCCGTGTTGCCCAGCGACAGCCCCAAAACATCACTGCTCTAGAGGAGATCTGCAGGGAGGAATGGGCCAACATACCAGCAACAGTGTGTGCCAACCTTGTGAAGACTTACAGAAAACGTTTGACCTCTGTCATTGCCAACAAAGGATATATAACAAAGTATTGAGATGAACTTTTGTTATTGACCAAATACTTATTTTCCACCATAATTTGCAAATAAATTCTTTAAAAATCAGACAATGTGATTTTCTGGATTTGTTTTCTCATTTTGTCTCTCATAGTTGAGGTCTACCTATGATGACAATTACAGGCCGGCCTCATCTTTTTAAGTGGGAGAACTTGCACAATTGGTGGCTGACTAAATACTTTTTTCCCCACTGTATACTGTATCGTATAGGAATCAGTAGTATCATTGTAATTATATAAATGGGCTCCCACAGTATACGCTTATCATCTATCCACAGGATAGGGGATACGTTTCTGATTCCTGGAGGTCTGACTATCGACGACTACCAAAGATCATAGGGTTGGGACATTCAGCTTTCCATAAGTACTCCACATGAATTTGTACATTGGTTCGCATTCATAGGCAGCACTACGTTCACTTCTAAGGGGCTCCCAGAAATCACCATCCTGGTAGTATCATGGGAATGAATGCAGTGGTGGCAACACCAGTGCACCACTGCTGCATTCACAGAGGGTATTCAGGGGAACATGCAGAATCCCTTTCAGTAATCACTGAGGTGTCAGCCATCGGTTCCTCTGTGATGGACAGTATACAGGGGATAATTGACTATAATGTGACAAGCCCTTTAACTGGTGCTTTGTAAATTTGGGAGTTTTCCTTTGTGATGCCTAGAACATGTCTGATGGTATCACAGTTACTCTTTGCAGCCCATTTACTATACTTTTTATAATCCGTTTATCTTGTAGAATCCTTCATTAAAGCGCTTGTGCCTAAAGACCTGTGATTTTTCTTAGTGCTGTTTTTTTTTAGGTATTTACCCCTGTGTGTATATGTAAGATAAATCAATCAAATTTGTAAGCCCCAATGTGGGGGCAAAGGTGAACCAGAAGTATCCACAGTATAGTTGCTGTAGATAATGAGGGCCCTGTACACCCCTGTTTGAATGGAGTAACAGTCACACATGAGCATTATCCATTCTTCTTTAGGGCCTGCTGAAAGTAGCAGAGTACAGTGCTTGTCTATCTTCCGCAGTCCCAAACTGAGTAGTAGTGCAAATGCGTGACTGTCCCTTGGTTCAAAAAAGGAGACTCTCAGCAGAGGTCACACTACATTTTTTCCGGCAGGAATATTTTTAGCGACGGAGTAGCACAGACTTTGCAGTAATGTAAATGAATAATATGTAATGCTAAGAGGTCATATTGGGGCAATGCAGATTAGGATGCATTCAGTTTCACGGAGTGAAGGTTCAGTTGGGTACAGGCAGTTAACAGCTTCTAAATCAATTGGATGCAGTTTTAAGTGCAGTGAACTGTGCAATGTGAATACAACCCAATTAGACAGATCATTCAGCAGTTAATAAAAGTGACGTGAGGATGTAGTATAGGACATTGCTTTGGAATCTCATTGTCACTGCTATATAGTTGTATGAACAGAACAGGTCACACATTATAGTTTATGGTATCCGCAGGTAATTGCTGTTTTAGCGGTTCGGCGGACCCGAATGATGGAGAGCCGTGTACAGATGTGAACCTAGCCTAATGTGTCAGAATACCCTTTATATGCATGCTCTTCAGCTATGGTGAGACAGATTGCCTCACACCAAAGACACATGTAAATGTATTTGCCCTAAATTTTCCTGCAGTTCGAATTGCTCTTTTAGTTTTAACACGTATTCTAGACCATGACTGCAGTACGTGTTTTTTGCCATGGGTTTTGTGATGTAGTTTTGGGGCGACTTGTGTAAGTGTAAATATCCTTATTTCGTCATTCTGGAAATGTAACACCAGTGAATCCACACGCTTGCAATACTGAGTCGACAAACTTTCCATAACTATTCAGTGTAGGTGGGTCGAGTTTACTAGACATGACTTGTGATGATGGGTTTGCCGCACTGACTGATGTAGCTTTATGTCAAAAAGACCAAACTCGGCATGAGAGATTACCTCAGGTTGAATGGAAGCAGAAAAGTGCAGTCATATGTTTCCTCCTGAGACAGAAAACTTCCCCATTTATGATTCACCAGCCTGTAGTCTGAGGCCAGGAAGATTGTCTCATTATTCGGACCTCAATTCCCACATTAGCTGCACCTTTTCCATAGTCCGGGCCAGCCAAACACTGCAGCGAAATGCAGTCAGGTAAAGTCGTTTCCAGCTGTGTGAGGGATACATGACAAGTCTAAGAATGAGTGATGTCATGTTACTTCTAATGTCCCAAAAATTATGTTTATCCATTTCTCAGTTGAATTTTTTTTTTTTTGGAAAGGAACAATATCATCATTCCTAGGCTTCGGAAAAGCAAAGTTAATAGACCTACATTGTTAGTGGGACAAGGCATTTTCTGATACTGTGTAACTTATGGCTTTTGCTTGGGGTAGACCTTCAGTCTCTTGGTGTCCCCGCCAGTCAGCTGAATAAAGGAGCCATAGATGCAGCGTTTGCTGGAGTTCATGATGATGATCAACGGAGATACTAGGAGTAGCCCCCACCAGTCAATATGGACTGACTTTCCTAAGTATAGGCTATCAATATTACAATCTTAGAAACACATTTAGTTGAGCATTTTTGGTATTTAGGAGCTTTGGAAAACTTATTGTCTACTTTTCGGAGAGTTGCAATGGTGGCCATATTGATTGTCAATGAGCTGTACCAGAAGAAGCCTCCATAACATCCCGAGGGAAGTGAATGAAGCACATTCTAAGATAAGTAAGCAACTCTGTCAGCATCTTGAAAATTAATTGATGTTCTTTAATGGAGTCCAAGTCACACCACTTATCAACCCTCGCAGGGGTCTTTGTCAAGTGCACTTGACAAAGGCCCTTGTGAGAGTCAGTACATGGTGTGTCTTGGACTCCAGTAAAGGACCTTTATTTATTTTTAAGATACTGGTAGAGTTTCTTCTTTGTTTTATGTCTATGCTCTGAGTAGAGACTGGGTGCTGCCGTGCATTACGAGGAGGAGAGACTCCTTATGTGGTTCTTGGTTTTGTTTTGTGTGATAATGACTAGTTATCGAGAATAATTGTTCAGTTGGAATCACATGCAGTTTTGACGCAGTTTTTTTTTTTTTGTTTTTGTTTTTTTTTTTTAAAGGGAGTCTGTCACTAGTACCCAGAATATCAACCCACATAAATCAGATTATTAGGTTAGGGTCACTAGTATAATACACTGTTTTCCAATTGGAGCACTGGCAATGCCCTGATTGCTCCAAAGAGCTCTTTGCATATTAAGCAGCAATATCTCAGAAACAGAGGCAGCGATTCACAAAGGGAAAACAATGTTTGATGCAGGTGACCCTAACCTATCTATCTGCAGGGCTGGGTTGTTATGTTGGTTCAGGTGATAGATTCCTTTTAAGTCAAAGACAAGAGTAGCCAAACCTGTCCAGCCATAAAGTAAGGAGGAACACATCAGTAATTATAAACTTCACCAAATTGCATATGACTTGCCTGACTTAAGAAAAACCTACTTTATTGCTGAAACATGAGTCAAAAGGTGTCTCCTGTTCAGAGCCTATATCTATAAGCTAGAGCAGAGATCACCCTCAGCAGACATTTCTCTCAGGAGGACTCAACAGGTTCATGCATTACAGACATAGCCCTTTGATTTCAGTGCAACTGTGTAATACTTTTACTCACCTGTGGGGGGCACTGCAGGGAAAACGAACTGCTGTTGCTAGTTTTTCCCTACAGATTGCAGCTGATCGCTGGGGGAAGGACAGTAGACAGTATAGGATAGGAGACAGTAATATGGTTTTTGAAGATGTTTAAGTAGCTGAAGCTGAGACCTGACGCATTTCTAGTGATGCAAAAGATTATCCCTCTACTTTATTTTTAAAGGTAATAATTGTTGCAACAATGGTTCAGTCTAATTGGAGCCCCCTAGTGTGAGCATACCAGTACTGGAATTCATGGTTAAACCCTTTCCGTCTGTTCATACATAAGATTTAGTAATGTACAATCCACTCTGCAAATGGCCCATATCCAGTCAGGTGCAATGTATTAGGCCAGGTATGCTTGTATCGAGTTACTTAAGTCCATTCGCTCGCATATACCTTTTCCTTCATTTTTGACCACTTCTGGAAAGCAGAGAAGCTGGAGAGATGTTTCCTGCTCAGGGCTGCTTAATTTGGCTGCAGCCTTGTAGTAACCTGGCAGAAGATCGAGCATAGGGTGGGGCAAAGTGTTTGGGAAATTGCTTTTGGCAATTGAAAAATGAGCTGGTGCAATTTAATACAACACCATGAGACTAGAAAGCAAATGTAAAAACAATCGTTTTTCTAAGAGAAGCGAACATATTTCTACCAGATTGTCAATAAGAATCCCACATGTTTGTTCCCAGGCAGTGGAAAATTGATGTTACATACTAGATTAGGAAATTGTTTTTTCTTTCACTATATATATATTATTTTTTTTTTCTATGTTCTTTCTCCGATTACAATAAAAATGACTGAGGACTATTTTTGTGTGCTCTGGAATTTCCAATTTTTTTTTTCTGTCCTTGTAAAACAGAGAAATCTGACTTGACACACCACATTGAGATTTCTTAGCAATATTGTGTCTGCACGTGATTTGGGAACATGGTATAAAGCGAACAAGTTCCCTGCCACAGGCAGAACTTTTTACTACATGTGCAGGATCTCAGAAACTTCACAGCAACACCACTTGGAGGGCATCACTTTTCACCTCTGGTTACTGTCCATCACCTCTAGTAGAAATATTGGCAGGTCCCACCAGTGCCAGCATCAGAGCTTTCCAAAAAAGAACACACAGTACTGCGCATGCACTGATGGATTGACACTGGTGCATGCGCAGTACTGTGTGTTTTTTTTTCCCATGGTATGATATTTTATTCAGGGCTCCATGATATTGACTCAGGTGGGACTTGGCACTCGAGAGACAGCAACCACAGGTTAAAATGGATCCTTTGGCAGGGGTGGCTAGGCACATCATCCATCCTACTTGAGCAGCAAGAGCAGTGCTCCTGGAGCTAAAGGCTCCGCCCCAGGTGCACCAACTGCCTCATTTACATAAGACTTTAAAGTTGTTTCTTTTTCCAAATCTACAAAAACGACATACATACAGTTGTGGTAAAAAGTTTACATACCCCGGCAGATTTTTTGGCCTTTTTTCAGAGAATATAAATGATAACACAAAAACTTTTTCTCCACTCATGGTTAGAGGTTGGTTGAAGCCATTTATTGTCAAACTTCTGTGTTTTCTCTTTTTAAATCATAATGACAACCAAAAACATCAAAATGACCCTGTTCAAAAGTTCCCATACCCTGGTAATTTTGGCCTGATAACATGCCCAGAAACCAAACCACGGTCAGGTAGACCAACCAAAATTTCGGCCACAACTGCCCGGAAAATTGTTCGGGATGCAAAGAAAAACCCACACATAACATCAGCTGAAATACAGGACTCTCTGACAACTATTTTGGTTGGTCTACCTGATCATGGTTTGGTTTCTGGGCATGTTATCAGGCCAAAATCACCAGGGTACGTGAACTTTTGAACAGGGTCATTTTGAGGTTTTTGGTTGTCATTATGATTTAAAAAGAGAAAACACAGAAGTTTGACAATAAATGGCTTCAACCAACCACTAACCATGAGCGGAGAAAAAGGTTTTGTGTTATCATTCATATTCTCTGAAAAAAGGCCCAAAAACAAAAAAGTTTGTATGTTCTCCCTGTGTTTGTGTGGGTTTCCTCCGGCTTTCTTCGGTTTCCTCCACCACTCTAAAGACATAGGTATAGGGAATTTAGATTGTGAGTCCTGTATGGGACCGTGTTGACAATATCTGTAAAGCGCTGCGGAATATGATGACGCTATATAAGTAAGCAAAATAAATAAATAATTTAGTCCAACATAGGATTACAGTTTTTTTTTATTGTATATATTATGCATTTTTTTCTCTGGTTAAGAGATCCAGCTGTTTTAAGAATACAGGCCCTAGGTTTAAGACACACTGACATTGATGCAGATAATATTCATAGTATAGGGCTGGCCCAAGAAGCAGCCTGATAAGAGCAGAAAGGGGCATTTCTTTAGAAGGCTGACTTCACATCTGCCTGGAGTCTCCATTGGAGATTCCATTGCAGAAACCGCCACAGAATTGGTTTAGAAACAGCGGACATCTAGTGGACCCCATTATAGTCAATGGGGTCCGCTGGTGTCCATGTGTGACAGCGGTATCAGCCGTCCGGATCGGGGGACCTGAGTGACGGAGACCATATGCTAGTGTGAACCTAGCGTAAGATGTATTACAGACCTGTGCTATCTGTGTATGCAAAGTCTGTTGAAATAACAGTTTCTAAGATATCTCCAAGCAATAAAATTGTTGCAAAATTGACAAAACCGTAATAAATGTTTATTAAACATTTGCAGTCATAACCCTGAAGTGATTTGGGAAATTCATGCTCCTTGCCACTACTAAGCAGGCATCTTCAGCAAAATATTCTTGTTTTAAGGCAGTCAGTCTGTGTGTAGTCATTGACACTGTTATATACGGATAGTAGGATGTGATATTAGTTCGCCTGTCACATTAAACATTGGCATCATGTCATAGAATAGAAGAGCCTGATACATTGATATATATATATATATATATATATATATTTATATATATTCTAGATGTATTTATTGTTAGTTGTCTAATATATTTCCTGACAGATCACAATTGATGAGTTGTGACATTTACAGTCTGGTGTCACAGACGGCAGCTTCTCTCTGCTGGTATTGTATTCTGGTTTTAATGTTGCTGTGCTTTATTGTTTGCTGTAAACTTTAGTACCGCACACAAATTACATACATAAAGTTTTATTTCTTTGCACTTACATTCTCTTTCCTGACTCAGAATATGAGGACGTTGATCTTAATGTATTATTTTTATGCTGCCAGAAACAGGCCTGTACTTAGCAGTGCAATGCTAATCCTATGAATGAAGCCCATCTTTAGCATAAGAATTTACTCTGGTCTGTATTCACATTCACTGGGTTTTTCATACTGATGACCTATCCATGGGATAGGACTCAGTATCTGATTAGTAGGATCCAACACCCAGACTCTGCTCTGATCAGCTGATCTGGCTGCCTCGGGGTGCTGGAACCTAGTCCTAGTCTTGTGGACGGGTCTGGAAACAGCTGTGCTTCTATTCAGGTCATAGGTGCAGAGTGTATTCATGTCCACTATATAACAGTGACTCTGTGTTAGTGCAGCTCCCTATGGACCCTATTACCTGAATAGGAGTTGAGCTGCTTATGGCTCCCTCTACAGCAGTAGCTTCCGGCGCCCAGATCAGCTGATAGGTGCAAGGTCTGTGTGTCGAATCCCCACTGATCAGAAACTGACGGTCTGTCCCGTGGATAGGTCATCATTATTATAAATGCTGTTGGTACCGGAAAACACCTTTAGGCTAAGGCCCCACTTAGCGGACCGCAGCGAAAAAGCGCTTCCGTGCAAAACCGCGGTGGAAATGCATCACTTGTTTTCCTGCATCGCTTTTCACAGAAAGTCTGCAGTGGAAAGCTCTTTCTGCTTCCATTATACCTATACAGAAACCACCAGCGTTCCCATAGTTATAAATGACATGCTGTGATTTGCAAAAATGGAAGCATTTTTTAAATCGCAGCGTTTCCGCTACAGATTATTTTCTGCCATGTGTGCATGGGCTTAGCCAGAATCTTATCCACTTTGCGGGGACTGTAAAATGTTGCGGTTTTTGCAACATGGGGCCACGGCCTTAAGCAATTATGTCAGTAGGTGAAAAATTGTGCTGCCCTTGGCAAAGACTGTTCATTTGGCACACTTTGCCTCTACTGGTTTTATAGATCTCTTACACCTGTACCCAATATCATCTCATTACAAATACAAATTGTTGCATAATGTTTTATTTTATGGTCTTTATTTTTATTTTTTGGCAATGTATGCCTATATAGTCACATATGTTGCATCCTTCAGTTGGAGGAAATACGCATGGTGATATACACACCTCTAACAGAAAGCAAAAAAAAAAGTCTTGGAGTGAGCACCAGGTCAGAGCAGTTTCCATCTTCAGCTTCTAATGATGGTAGGACACCGTGCTCAAGGCAGGGGGCAGCACTGTGCACCATGTGTTTCTTGTATTAAATGATTGGGTAAAGAGCGGTTTGGTTCCAATCATTCCATTTCTGCCCATTTCAGGACACTGTTTGCATCATGTTAATAAAGGGAGATGTATGCAGACATTAACCTATTGACTTTTGGAAACGTGGAGCAGATACTACATAAATCGTTACTTTACTTTCTATTGGAAAGCTGCATTGAATTAGGATAGAATTATTTATATTAAAATGCCAAGACAATCAGCTCTCATCTTCCTTTGTCTCCGCAACATTACAGCATAATAGGTGAGGAGGTATCAATGAGCAGTGTGCCCGTCCATCTCTGCTGGTACCAATAATGATTCACAGATGGATGTGTCCCATCCAAAGCTTGAAACAATCCAACTAATCCTCCTCTTTTTATATTAATATGACTTGTTTCCTTCTTCCTAGCGGGGCTTCCAAAAATGGAATTTATTACGCAAAAATTCCAACAAAGGATGATTGTTCCGTGTAGATTAATTATTATTTATTGTCGAGCGGCAATAATTCCATTCCATGCTGTGTATATATATGGAAGGTGTAAAAGTACAAATCAAGTACAACACATTGGTGGGCCCAGTGCAAAGTTTTCATAAATGGCTCCCCGATGAGGAGGGGGCAAGCTATTTAGCCCTTACTACAGCCGGAGTTCCTGTAGTGAAGGTAGGGATAGTTTATTACCATCCCTGCCGTCCCAATCGCTGCTTGCAGAGAGCTCAATGAGCGCTGTATACACCTCTATGGAAGCCGCCATGATGCAGCTCTACTTTGACCCAGTGGTCACATAATACACCATGGATCAGAAACTGTTAGAGCTGCTAGGTCCTAGAGGACCCAGATCAGCTCAGTAGTTATGGACAGGAGACTGTATTCCTCCTGTAACTGTTGCTGAGGATCAGCCCCAGTTACAGGGGAAATCAGCCTTCAACCAAAAAGTAGTGTTCATATGCCCCCAGGTCTATTGTGACCTAATGGGGACATAATGTAAAAAAAAAAACAAAAAAAAACAAATAAATAAAAAGTCAAAAATATAAATTGAGAATAAAATAATCATAATAAAAAAAAAAAAACACGCCATTACCACGCCCACATCATAGGTTGTAGCCCGACGACACAATACAAATTGAAAATTACCGTGACGGAGAGGGAAAACTATTTTAAAAAGATTTTTGGTAGCAAAACACTGTGAAACGTGAAAACAGACTCGTTTTCCCTCCTCTTTTTTTGTTTATATTTTCCCAGATATAAAAAAAATAAAAACTTGCAAAAATAAAAATAACATAAAAATAAAGTCCTATGTGTCACTGAACAAAAGACGCAAAAATTAGTTGAATAACCCAAATGATAAAAATGTTTTAGCACACAAAACTGCATATATGAAAAAAACGAAATATGCGTCTGAACCTGAACCAGAGAAATCGGCCCGTTACTGAAGTAGTTAAGCCATTCCACTAAGCCTGCCCATGTCCCCTGTAAACCCTCCCATTCCCATCAAGCCCCTTTGTGCAATAACACAGTAATAAAGCCCTCACTGTATAGCAAAGTGATGATGCCTCCTTAGATCCAACCACACAGTATAATATACCATTGGTGGGCCCACTAAGTGTTATGCCCCCTAAATGGCCCACATAAAATATACTGTACCCCCAGTGGCCCCATACAATCTAGTGTCCTCCACAGAGGCCTATTACATAGTCGAATGCCCCTGCATAGGCCCCCATACAGTATAATGCTCCCTCAGTGGCCCATCACACAATATAATACATTTAAAAAATACATACTCATTCCAACGGAGCTGCCTGCAGACTCTGGCTCAAGTGTTGTCTCTAGCTCAGTATTGGTAGGTCCAATGAACACTAGTTGGGGCCTAAATAAAGCTGAAAGCTCTGTGCTCTACCATTTTTCCCTCCCCCCATTCCAAGAGACATAACTTTTTAATTTTTCAGTTCACAGTCATATAATGGCTTATTGTTTGCGGGGCAAATTGTACTTTGTAATGGCACCCTTCAATATCCTGCACAATGTACTGGGCAGCTGGAAAAAAAATTCAGAATGAGATGGAATTGGGAAAAAAAAAAACATTTACGCCAATTTCTTATGGGTTACATTTTTTACGGCATTCACTATATGGTAAACATGACATGTTACCTGTATTCTGCTGGTCAGTACGATCACAGCGATCCCAAATTTATATAGTATTTGTAATGTTTCGATACCTTTTAAAAAAAAAATTAAAAACTTTGCAAAATACAAAAAAATTTGTGTCGCCATATTGTGACACCTGTAAATTTTTTTATATTTATGTGTATAGAGCTGGGTAAGGCGTCTTTTTATGCAGGACAAGATGGCATTTTTAGTGATGCCATTTTGGGGAAGTTCTGATGGTTTGATCACTTTTTATTCTATTTTTTATAGGAGGCAAAAAGTTTAAAAAACAGCCTTTTTGACTTTTTCCCCTGCTACACAGTTCGCCATATGGGAGAAATATTTTAATAGTTCAGACATTTTGGAACGTGGGGACACCTAAAGTGTTTATTTATTTTTATATGTGATCAAGGGAAAGGGGGGATTTGAACTTTTATATATATATATATATTTTTTTATACTTTAAAAAACTTTTTTTTTTTCTTTTACTTTTATGATCAGACCCCTTAGGGACCTTGAACCCTAGGGGGTCTCATCACTCACACCATACACTCCAATACTAATATATTGCAATGTATAGCGAAATTCATTCCCCTCTATTACACGACTTTCAAGATCCTATTCTCCTGATCATGGGGGTTTGGACTTCCTAATAATCTAACACTTATCCCCTCCCTATTCTGTGGATATAATGGCACAACCCCTTTAAGCATTACACTATTGGTGGGCTGCACTAGAGGATTCCTCTAGAGCAAACGACATTATTTGTAGCCACTTTTTGCTGTGGCTTATACAGTAGATGAGGGTTCTGAAAGGGAATGTGTTCACGCTAAAATTTTAATAGGGTACTTAATAATAGTTTCCCTCCTCTTTTTATGAACAGTTATATGACATAGGACCTGTCTTCCTACTTGAAATAGTGGGCCAAAATAACTGGAATATGGGGAGATATCCAGACAGTGGCACATTGCTGGCAATGGTATGAAACCATGTGAATGAGCACGAGCATGGATTACTGGCCATGGAGCATAACATTAGTATGTCAGTGTACGTCTGTATAGTTTACAATGTCATTTCCAATACAAATTTCTAACAGTATGTTGAAGTCCATAAATGTCAAGTATATTCGTGAGTTTGAAAGAGAACAGTAATTTGACCAAGTAATGGGAAGATCAAAGTCATTGTGATGTGGGCCCTGAGCAGGAATGTCAGCCAAACATTAACTTGTGTTCATTTACTAGGAAGGGAAAATTCATTTTTGATCTCATTGTCTGCCTTTATATGAACTGCAAGTCTTAGTGCAGTCTTCAACCTACGACTATCATGTGGAGGTACTAAGGATTGTTTAATTCCTGGGAGCCCATATTTAAAGGGGACCTGTCATGGGTTTAGTGTCCCAAATACCCCTTATATTATTCAATTATTCTTGGAAGGAGTAATTGAGTCAGATGGGCGGTGCTAACAGTGATTGACAGCTATTTCTGTACGTATATAGTCACAGAGGGGAGGCGGTCAGTCACTGTTAGCACCTCCCACTGGACGGTGCAGAGAGAACAGAAACAAATTACATGTTATACTGAATCTTTTCCCACAAATCTGTACATCAGTTGGCTCTGCTCCTCCTGCTCTACACCATGTCTGAAGAAGAGAGCTTGCACTCTCGAAAGCTTACTTATCAAATATACTCAATTAGCCTCTAAAAGATTTCTTCACTCTTCCACTACTTTCTATGGCTAACACAGTACAACATTATACCTCCTGCTCTATAACGTGATACCTGCAGATTACACTGCATTTTCACGCTGGAAGCTTCCCTTTATACTTAAATATTTTTGCAAATATAAGTAATTAAACATTTTCCAGAGTTGTAGATTTTCTCTAACCATCTTATGCTAGGTTCACAACTGCGTTGGGGTTTGCGTTCTATGTGTCCGCTTGGGGACCCAAAAAATGGAAACTCAATCCGCTTAAAAAGCAGTTACCCGTGGAAACCCGCTGACCCCATAGACTCTAATGGGGTACGCTGAGTTTCTATCCAAAAAGGCGGAATTGTGGACAGAATGGTGTGAACCTAACCTTAGTGGTGACAGTCTGTTGTCTTGATCGGTTGCCAATGGATACAACCATGAATGCAGGAACTTTCTATGGTCTGGGACTTGTCAGAAACCCAGCCATGATGTTCTTATTGTGGCCGGGATATCTTCTCATACATGTAGTGTCCCTGCCTGATAACCTGTCCACAATAAGGAATCATGGCTGGGTTTCTGACAAGTCCCAGACCATAGAAAGTTCCTGCATTCATGGTCGTATCCATTGGCAACTGATCAAGACAAAAGATGTCACCACTAAGATGGTTATTTATTTAGCCCTCTTCTTGGAATTATACATTACCAATATCTGGACCAAAATATTCAAAATCTATAATATGTGTAAAAATTCCACAACAGGTTAAACTGTTAAACTGTCAGTTGTCAGTAATCTGAATACCTTATCTGGATTTATCAGCAGTTTTCTGCCCTGAAAGTAATTGGGAAAAGTTCACTAAAAACTAATACAACCCTCATAGCGCTATTATTGTAAGCATCGCTTACTAGTAAAGACTCAAGGTCATAAAAGGAGCCTCAGGCAATGTTGACCGGATCTCTGACCCTTATGATTAGTCTGAAAGTGGAAGGCTTATTGACTGAAGCATTGTCTGAACGGTGTTAATACTTGTGTCTGTCATGACTTGTACTATATCACTTTAGAGGGTATTGTCTACCTTTACAACCAATTTTGTGTTGGTTGTTCCATTGCAAATATAATAGAAATTGGAGCAACTTTGCAAGTAATCTTATTACAAGTATCTGTTACAGCTCCTGTTGTTGATCTATATGACTAAATGGAAGCTCCAGCAAGATGTTGGTTACAAAAGTGGACATTCCCTTTAATAGAGGAACCATTAGATGTTTTTGCACTTGTATGGTCTCTGCTGTTCTGCTCTGTACCTCTTCTTTTTGGATCCTTGTACAGTTCCCGAGTAGTTATCGGAAAGGACTCTCCAATTCTGCTATCTCTTGAAAGTAGAAGCAGATGTGTTACAAGTGGTGACGGATCCTCTTGAATCAGTCGTAGGCCTGTGAAGGCCTATCGTGCTGGGAACCGTAGTGTTAATTTGAATGTCCCTAAGGGGCAGTGACAGCAATTGTTCCATTTACAATAGGGATCAGGTAGTTGTACAGGTTCCCTTTTGTGAGCAGTTTATCTCAGAGGTTTGGCACACCAACACCTAGGCCATTGATATTCACATTTGGGAGCCTTTGCGGCCCCCTTTTTGTGAATGCTGATGACCCTAGTGGTCAAACCCTCAATAAACAGACATAAATGTCCTTGCTGAGAAATCCCTTGAAACTTTATTTTTTTAACAATTTTATCTGACAAAATTATAGGATCTACTATAAAAACAGGAGAAAACTTGTTGGTGATTGTTAGAACAATGTTGCAAAATGTTGTAAGAACTATAAAAAAAATATATATACATAAAATATAACTATGGTAAAAAGTCTGAATTATTGCAAAAAAGCCCAGTAAAAATGACTGTAAATAAGATCTATGCTTTCAACATGTATACTGCGCAGAGTATGATAAAATGCTTAGAGAAAGTAAATACATCCCAGTCTATTTTCTTTCTGTCCGTCTTCTGGCCACCCAATATTCATGCATGCTGAGCATTCAGATAACTGACAGCATTAAAAACATGAAAGGAGCCAGCCTGTGTCAACACCATGTGCGGCTCATAGGTTTTTCCTTTTCTTTCCTCTTGTGTTAATTTTCACCCCCATTTACTTCACATTTTTGTTCTGTTTTTTGTCTCTTCCCTACATATGTAGAAAATTCAGGGAGTAAAAGCACACGATTATAACTCCCTTTTTCTTAAATGTGAACATGTTGTTTTAATGTATAGCTCTCTATGTGAATTATAGAATACAGTCTTCTAATTCTGTAATAGAACTTATTTCATCCTAATTATTTAATATAAATGTATATTAAATTTAATATAAATATAATATATTTTACAATTAAAAAAATATATTATTATTAGCCTTCTACAGTAGAAATTAGATTTTCCCACCTGCCCTGAAACTGCACCTTTAAAGTATTTTTGCAGCTAAATGTTTTAGAAAATTTCATATGGATGACTAGAATTGTCAGGTATAATGAGTGGTAAGAATTTTCTTTTTTTTTTTTTTTTTTTTTTTTTTTCTTTTTTACCTTGGGCTCTTTTTTCCTATTAGATTGAAATACATTTTATTTAGATTTATTTTTGATGTTTTTTTTTTCTTTTTTTTTTTTTTATCAGTAATTGTATCCTGTAATTGTATGAATAATTGTTTATCCTATTAAAACTTTTATTTGTAACAATACGTCTTGTTAAATTAAATCTTATCATTTCTATGTTATTTTTTCTATTTTAGTGGTTTTACAGTATCATACAGTTGTTTCTGAAATTTCCATGCTGGTTTTCTAATTTGTAATTTTGTTATATTTTTTTCTTTTGATGTGCATGGCAAATCCAAAGTAGTAACAGTACTCACTTCATTTCTCTGGCTATGCAGCTCTGACACTCTTCCATTCTTCTCAGTCTTTGCATACAAGCGGCATGCATGTGTTTGCTGCAGCGGTCACATGCCGCACTCCTGGAATCACAGCGCAGCACAGAGCGGTGATGTCATTAGATTATGGCAAGTGACCACTTTGGTCACTGATTGATCACATGGGTCATATGATTGCCACTGGTAAAGTACGGCATGTGACCACTCTGGCTACTGATTGGCTGCATGGTCATATGATTGCCACTGGTAAAGTACGGCATGTGACCACTCTGGCTGCATGGGTCATATGATTGCAACAGGTAAAGTATGTCATGTGATCACTCTGGCTACTGATTGGCTGCATGAGTCATATGATTGCAACAGGTAAAGTACGTCATGTGACCACATGGGTCATATGATTGCCACTGGTAAAGTACGGCATGTGACCACTTTGGCTGCATGAATCATATGATTACCACTGGTAAAGTACGTCATGTGACCACTCTGGCTACTGATTGACCACATGGGTCATATGATTGCCACTGGTAAAGTACGTCATATGACCACTCTGGCTACTGATTGGCTGCATGGGTCATATGGTTGCCACTTTAGCTACTGGTTGGCTACACTGGTTACATGATTGCTGATAAGCAAAGATCTAATGATCAGTGCAGAATCACAGGGAAAAGAAGAGGTTAAGGCTACCTTTCACATCTACATTGGAGTCTCCCTTTGGAGATTCCATCGCAGTGTACGTCCAAAATCACCAGGTGAAAAACTCCTACAAGTTTGACTTTTTCGTCTGGCCATTTCCGTTTTAAAGTATGAACACCCAACGGATCCCAATATAGTTAATGGGGCCCATCGGACTCCATAACTGACTTCTATTGTAGTGGTCCATCTTACCAGAACAACAGAAAGGCCAACACTAATGTGAACCTAATGTAATGTTGTTTCATTGTGTTTTTTTTTTTTTTTTGGTTTTTTTACATTTGCAGCTGTTCTTAAGATTTTTTACCTACTTGATTACCCCTTAAAAATGCTTATTTATTTATGGTGTATTTTTTGTATTTATTTACATTTTTATTAAGTATCTCCATCTCAGGACGGTTTCCTTGTTTATTTTACATTCTCTCCTTCCCCAACTGTCATTGATAATTTATGTCCAGGCCTTGAACAGTTTATCAGTCTTTGTTGGTGGTATCTCGGAATAAATATTTCTAAGTCTTGCTTTGTCTGTCGGAGATTAAAACTGAAGGACACCGTCTGTAACACCAGTTAAAATGTTTGTGTGACTGGCAAGACTTGGGGGGCCCTCGGTAACTTGCCCATAGGGATTGTAAAGGCTGTTCAGACACGTACAGTACATCCGCCTAGGAGTCTTCCTCCGATTTGCTTTTAAAGCCTTGAGCGCTGTCAAACAGAGCTAAATTTCTCCAGGCCATATTTATGAATTTGTGAACTTTGTATGTTTTGCATAGAAGGCATCCTCTGTTCTGCGGGCTTGGAAACTCTCTGATTATTTATCAAAGTCTTCTTTCAAGTGTAGTGAACTTTTAAATGATTTTTTTTGGGGGGGGGTTTGAAGTAGGGGGCAGGGAATCCATCTGACCACTTGTTTACATTAAACTGGAAAAGGAGGCATTTGCTTACAATATCCGTAGATGATTTATATTTTGAGCTGTGAGTAATTCTTTTCTCGCTGACAAGTTTATGGTGAGCATTGAACTCCTGTGTGTGCTTATGGGAGAGCTCCATAGCTTCCTGCATTCATTTCAGTCTGGGTGGCGTGCGGGGGTATGTTGGAGGGTGGGGGGGGGGGCATGTTCAGGGTACTTCTCTTAGATGAAAGCTAAAAAAGAGTTAATCATTTTTTTCTTTCCTTGCCACGCTGAGATTAGGAGCTGGAGAGCAAAGGTAATTCAGACTACAACACACCACTTGTTACTGTTTATATAGGCCTAAACAGTGGTAGAAGTGTTTAGTCCTGCGGGACACTTGGTGATTGAACAAGAAGCTGAAGTTATTTTGATAAGATATAGCACCAGTGTGGCCAAGAGCTACGATCATCTAGGGGCCTTGAGGCGGGCCAAGGATGAAGACCTTATGTGTTTAGTTCTTCCTGATGCTCAAAGATAAATTTTGGCTAAAAAAATAAACTTTGTATTTGGACCAATTTGCAAAGCATCGGTGAAAGAATGGAATTGTTTATTTTAGGACTTGGCGTGAGAAGGTGTGGGAAAGTTACGGAGAGAGAAGAGCGAGTATGTAGGGAATCTCGGGCTCTGGAATATCCATATCAATATGTAAACTTTTTTTTCTAACAGTTGATTACATTACATAGAAATAAATGACACATTTCTCCATCTCTCAGTATGTAAACTTGCTAAATGATGCAAGGGGAAAAAAAAACATAGCTGCTGGATAAGGTGGGAGATCGCCTCATATTGTTCATCATTCAGTTACAAGGAAAAGTAAAATGCTGACTAGTATCCCAAGAAACAGCGCCGCTGCTGCCTATGGGCTGTGTTTGGTATTGCAGCTCAGTCCTGATCAAGTAAATGAGGCTGAATTACAGTGCCAGGCCCAGCCCATGGACATGATTGGCAATGCTTCTGGGGACAAACCATATTTGGAATCCTACATAGACCCTTTAACCATTCACTTAGCAAAGTGTTATATTTAGGATAATGCACCCCCTGCTGTAAGTAATAAGAATAACAGCTGTGACCATAATAAAGCATGAAGCTGCAGACTGGGTGCATTTATATAGGTCATTGAAGTCCAATGTGTCTACTAATATTCTTAATGATTTATAGTATAGCGTACATTATTCTGTGTAATAAACACTTTGGCTGCTGCAGCACCTCTTTTTAAAAGATAAGGAGAGTTTCCTTTCCACATATTTTTTACTGATTGATGTAAAACTCCTTCATTCTTCTTGGCTAGGACTACAGGGCAATATATAATTGCTTGACATAAGATCGCAATGTCACTCGACTACACTGCACTTAATAATCGTGAATGTGGTCACAGTGTGTCCTTACAGCTGGCAGAAATTTTACCTGTTGGATTCCTGTATGACTATATTTTCCATCCATTTGCGATCATTTCCAGTGTCTTTTCATTGTTCGAAAGAGTTCATATGCATATTAACAAAATCGGCAGTGTTTGCGTGGGTCTCCTCCGGGTACTCCGGTTTCCTCCCACACTCCATAGACATACTGATAGGGAACTTACATTGTGAGCCTTATATAGGATAGTGTTGATGGTATAAGTGTAAAGCGCTGCGGAATATGATGGCGATATAAGTAAAAAATAAAAAATATCTTGGTCTGCAGATATTGTTTTTTTTTCTTATTTTTGCAGCTGCTGAGGCAAAGTATTGTTTAATACGGTCTACAGCTCCTGAAGAACCTGCTTTTCAGGGGCGTAATTTTGAGGTGCAGAGGGGTGTCTTCGCATCCGGGCCCAGGAGTTGTTGATACATTATACTTGGGGGGTCTGGTACACATTATATATTGGGACCCAGGAGCTTCATATTACATCTATGCTCCTCTTAAAGCTGTCATGTTAATATACTACTCTATGATACGTGCCCTGAGTTATTGCACCAGTATTAGTATTAGTAATGGTACAACAGACATTTGGTAGTTATCACTATAATTTTGCACCCCTTACATCTTTCCGTCCCCTCACCAATAATAAACAACTGCTGATCTGCCCATACACGGCTGTCAACCTAACGTAAAAGAATGATTGTGAAAATAACACTCAAATAACTAAAAGCTAAAGTAAAAATTTCCTATAACATCACTTGTAATACAGAAAAATTACCCACATCCCCTCCCCCTCGGTGGATTGCATTTCCAGCCAGACTTCAGTGATATCAGATATGTTTTTACATACATAGAAAATTACCAATATTTTAGGCAGTTTTCCGTAAATTGCAGGCCATACAGTTTCAGAAGCTGCTGAGCAATAACATAACTAATGATTTATGATCTCCACTGTTACAATTGGCTTTGACCTTTTCCACTTTCTGACACTCAACTAGTTAATAGTTCCCACTCCTTTGTCTTTTATGTTGAACTTTTCCAAGTGGCATCTTTTAAGTATGTTTATTCCAGTCTTTAACATTGTAATTGCTTTCAAAGTATACAGCGCTTACCAGTCTGATGCAAGCGCTCGGCAGACCACCCGTGCTGCCATGTGAATATTACAGCATTTCATGTGGTCGGAGGGGTAGAAGTAGGAGGACGTTTACCATAGTGCCGAACCACAATCCAGTTTATCATGCTGAGTGACTTCAGTAAATACATTGTAGTATTTTTTATACTCCAAGTGTCGGCTTAGTATACACAGTTTAGAACTAGATAATGAGGCTGAATGACTTGGGTAAATACAGGGTTATTTGCGTTCCCAACCAGGTGTCTATAGTATATACATCACCTAGGTTAAGGTTACAGCTTGTCATCGCCTCTTTCTGTAGGATGTGCTTATATAGATAGAAAGATAAGAGCTTTCTAGTTTTTAAAGGGAATCTGTCAAAATGCAGTGAAGTCTGCAGGTAGCATGTTATAGAGTAGGAGGGGCTGAACAGATTGATACATGGTTTTGAGGGAGAAGATTCATTATAAATTGTAACTTATTATTTAAAATCCCTGCTCATTCTGGGCTTAGAAGTCCAGTGGGCGGAGCAATTTGATGATTGATGACCTTCCCTGTATGCATTCAAAGGAAGAACACAGTGCTGTACACTTGATAAAGGGGTTTATACCCCAAAACGCGTAGTGTTTGGAAAATAAAGTTGTGCTTCAAATTATATTTGGGCGAAGCGCGGTTCCTTCTTCCTCAGACCCAGAATATGGGTCTAAGATGGTCCTTCCTGTGTATCTCCTGACACTCTAGAGTGGTCACTGGATCCTGCTGCTGCCCGATATCCAGAGAGGAACCCTCTGTCAATCGGTTCTACTGTGCTTCATGGTGGTTGTGACCTATGTTCACAACCATCTAAGGTGAGAGTTCAATTTACTATATTCACTCCACTTTTTATCAAATAGTATTACACTATGCACTGCTCGGTGCTGTTTTTCTGTTTCTTTTTTATTGTACACAACACGGGGCCTCAAGCAGTTGGCTCTGGTTCCTCTAGTGTGGCTGGGAGCCAATAATATAGCTGAGTTCCTATTGCTGCAGTACTCGCCACTATACAGGGCCACGAAGGATAGGCTTTAGATTACTAATTCCTGGACAATTCCTTTAAATGAATAAAATACAAATTAAACTGAAACTTTTCCCACACGCCTATATATTAATCTGCTCAGCTCCTCATGCTCTATAGCACATTGATGGGAAATTGCTTGTTCAATGTACAGGTCCCCTACATTGTAATCATATCTTTAGTTTATGTGACTTTCCAGGCGTATGTTTTTATCCAAGAACCACTCATGGGTAATATCATAAAACTCTGACTGCCACAAGAGGAATCTTTGGATACAAAGTATTACACCCATGTAAAGGTGCATTGACATCTGCGCTGTTTGATCCGTATGGTATAGACAGTCTGTTTAGTAACAGGAAACAATGGATCCCAAAGGACCCCACTGACTATAATTGGGTCCGTCGGGTATCTGTTGTTTTCTCCCTGGCCTTTTTGTCTGCGATTTCAGATGTACTCTGTGCTGAACAGACACTAGGACATGTGTATGTAGACTAAGACTTGACTATAAGCTGGCCATTCGCAGTATTTTTTTTGGTGGCCATTCGATCGATGGTGAAATCCTTCAGACAAACTATCCCACCATCAACATTAACAACAAAGCTGTTAGGTCAGCCTAGATCAGCTGAACTAGGCTGATCGGTGGACAGTTTAGATTACAAGTTAGTCTTTGCCAATTAGCTGATGATTGGCCCAAAGCAGTGACTACAGACCAAAAATATCCAACACAGCTGGTCTGCCTTTGGCTGTCACAAACTTATAGTCTCTGTATTTTCATTTCTGATTATCATCCAGATTTGACCATTTCCACCAACAAAAGATGAGGGTATATTGTCAGCTATATTTTCTTGTAGATATATAAACCCAAAAACCCAGGTTAATGCTGGGTCATCTCCCTAGGCCTTGTTCACTGTCTCCATGTGCCATAATCTTCTCACCTATTAACCTCATTCCAGGTGTTGTCATTAAAAACAAACAAAAAAAAAATGTGTGTGTGTGTGTATATATACACTACCGTTCAAAAGTTTGGGGTCACCCAGACAATTTTGTGTTTTCCATGAAAACTCACACTTTTATTTATCAAATGAGTTGCAAAATGAATAGAAAATATAGTCAAGACATTGACAAGGTTATAAATAATGATTTTTATTTGAAATAATAATTTTCTCCTTCAAACTTTGCTTTCGTCAAAGAATGTTCCATTTGCAGCAATTCCAGCATTGCAGACCTTTGGCATTCTAGCTGTTAATTTGCTGAGGTAATCTGGAGAAATTTCGCGCCATGCTTCCAGAAGCCCCTCCCACATTTTGGATTAGCTTGATGGGCACTTTTTGCGTACCATACGGTCAAGCTGCTCCCACAACAGCTCAATGGGGTTGAGATCTGGTGACTGCGCTGGCCACTCCATTACAGATAGAATACCAGCTGCCAGCTTCTTCCCTAAATAGTTCTTGCATAATTTGGAGGTGCTTTGGGTCATTGTCCTGTTGTAGGATGAAATTGGCTCCAATCAAGCGCTGTCCACAGGGTATGGCATGGCGTTGCAAAATGGAGTGATAGCCTTCCTTATTCAAAATCCCTTTTACCTTGTACAACTCTCCCACTTTACCAGCACCAAAGCAACCCCAGACCATCACATTACCTCCACCATGCTTGACAGATGGCATCAGGCACTCTTCCAGCATCTTTTCAGTTGTTCTGAGTCTCACAAATGTTCTTCTGTGTGATCCAGACACCTCAAACTTCGATTCATCTGTCCATAACACTTTTTTCCAATCTTCCTCTGCCCAATGTCTGTGTTCTTTTGCCCATATTAATCTTTTCCTTTTATTAGCCAGTCTCAGATATGGCTTTTTCTTGGCCACTCTGCCCTGAAGGCCAGAATCCATGAGTCGCCTCTTCACTGTAGACGTTGACACTGACGTTTTGCAGGTACTATTTAATGAAGCTGCCAGTTGAGGACCTGTGAGGCGTCGATTTCTCAAACTAGAGACTCTCATGTACTTGTCTTGTTGCTCAGTTGTGCAGCGGGGCCCCCCACTTCTCTTTCTACTCTGGTTAGAGCCTGTTTGTGATGTCCTCTGAAGGGAGTAGTACACACAGCTGTAGGAAATCTTCAGTTTCTTGGCAATTTCTCGCATGGAATAGCCTTCATTTCTAAGAACAAGAATAGACTGTTGAGTTTCACATGAAAGTTCTCTTTTTCTGGCTATTGTGAGTGTTTAATCGAACCAACAAATGTAATGCTCCAGATTCTCAACTAGCTCAAAGGAAGGTCCGTTTTATAGCTTCTCTAACCAGCAAAACTGTTTTCAGCTGTGCTAACATACTTGCGCAAGGGTTTTGTAAACATCCATTAGCCTTCTTACACAGTTAGCAAACACAATGTACCATTAGAGCACTGGAGTGATGGTTGCTGGAAATGGCCTCTATACACATATGTAGATATTGCATTAAAAACCAGACGTTTGCAGCTAGAATAGTTATTTACCACATTAACAATGTATAGAGTGTATTTCTGATTCATTTAATGTTATCTTCATTGAAAAAAAACTGTGCTTTTCTTTCAAAAATAAGGAAAATTCTAAGTGACCCTAAACGGTAGTGTGTATATATATATATATATATATCAACTACAGTGGGGGAAAAAAGTATTTAGTCAGCCACCAATTGTGCAAGTTCTCCCACTTAAAAAGATGAGGCCGGCCTGTAATTGTCATCATAGGTAGACCTCAACTATGAGAGACAAAATGAGAAAACAAATCTAGAAAATCACTGTCTGATTTTTTAAGAATTTATTTGCAAATTATGGTGGAAAATAAGTATTTGGTCACCTACAAACAAGCAAGATTTCTGGCTCTCACAGACCTGTAACTTCTTCTTTAAGAGGCTCCTCTGTCCTCCACTCATTACCTGTAGTAATGGCTCCTGTTTGACATTGTTATCAGTGTAAAAGACACCTGTCCACAACCTCAAACAGTCACACTCCAAACTCCACTATGGTGAAGACCAAAGAGCTGTGGAAGGACACCAGAAACAAAATTGTAGACCTACACCAGAAGACTGAATTTGCAATAGGCAAGCAGCTTGGTGTGAAGAAATCAACTGTGGGAGCAATAATTAGAAAATGGAAGACATACAAGACCACTGATAATCTCCCACGATCAGGGGCTCCACGCAAGATCTCAGCCCGTGGGGTCAAAATGATCACAAGAACGGTGAGCAAAAATCCCAGAACCACACGGGGGGACCTAGTGAATGACCTGCAGAAAGCTGGGACTAATGTAACAAAGGCTACCGTCAGTAACACACTACTCCGCCAGGGACTCAGATCCTGCAGTGCCAGACGTGTCCCCCTGCTTAAGCCAGTACATATCCGGGCCCGTCTGAAGTTTGCTAGAGAGCATTTGGATGTTCCAGAAGAGTATTGGGAGAATGTCATATGGTCAGATGAAACCAAAGTAGAACTGTTTGGTAGAAACACAACTCGTCGTGTTTGGAGGAGAGTGAATGCTGAGTTGCATCCAAAGAACACCCCATACCTACTGTGAAGCATGGGGGTGGCAACATCATGCTTTGGGGCTGTTTCTCTGCAAAGGGACCAGGACGACTGATCCGTGTACATGAAAGAATGAATGGGGCCATGTATCGTGATATTTTGAGTGCAAACCTCCCTCCATCAGCAAGGGCATTGAAGATGAAACGTGGCTGGGTCTTTCAGCATGACAATGATCCCAAGCACACCACCAGGGCAACGAAGGAGTGGCTTCGTAAGAAGCATTTCAAGGTCCTGGAGTGGCCTAGCCAGTCTCCAGATCTCAACCCCATTGAAAACCTTTGGAGGGAGTTGAAAGTCCGTGTTGCCCATCGACAGCCCCAAAACATCACTGCTCTAGAGGAGATCTGCATGGAGGAATGGGCCAACATACCAGCAACAGTGTGTGCCAACCTTGTGAAGACTTACAGAAAACGTTTGACCTCTGTCATTGCCAACAAAGGATATATAACAAAGTATTGAGATGAACTTTTGTTATTGAGCAAATACTTATTTTCCACCATAATTTGCAAATAAATTCTTTAAAAATCAGACAATGTGATTTTCTGGATATGTTTTCTCATTTTGTCTCTCATAGTTGAGGTCTACCTATGATGACAATTACAGGCCGGCCTCATCTTTTTAAGTGGGAGAACTTGCACAATTGGTTGCTGACTAAATACTTTTTTTTCCCCACTGTAAATTTTTTGTTATTCTCTATTTGTTATCCATATCTGCTAAACCCCATATTTCTTAGAATAGACATAAAATTTTTAATTTGGGAATCCACTAAGCATAACCAGTGAAGATTGACCTACATGTTATTTACTGTCATTTACTGCCATGTAAGCCGTTTACCATGTCTGATATATGTTCTGTATCTTTTACAATCTGTCTCTGGCTCTGTCCATTTATACATTTAATCCTCCAGTTTACAATTGCTTATTTTTCTCCCCAGGGCGATTCTGTACAAGCCGGAGAGTCCCCATTCTCAGACTCTGTTACTCTAGAGCAGACCACAAGTAACATTGGGGTGTCAAGTGGCCGAGTCAGTCTGTGGATGCAGTGGATGTTACCCAAAATTACCATAAAGCTGTTTGCTGCTGACCCTACTTGTAAAGGCACAAGTAAGACTCTTCATGTGATACATTACATCTGTCTGTCACCAGCTCCATCTTATTTTCCTGTCTGACTTGGACTTGTGTTTTTGCAGAGCTCTGTGTTGTCAGCGAGCTAGAGGACCTCAATGCATCTGTGGATGTTCAGGATGTGTACACTAAAGTCAAGTGCAAGATCGAAAGCTTCAACATTGACCACTACAGGAGCAGGTAACACAAGGGATGGCGGCCCTCGGGTGCCTATTTTGTACATTCACATGAGGGTATTTCATGTCTCTGTTAGGCTTTGTTTATATCTTGTTTTGTAGTCACACTGGAGGTATACATTGGCAGCGTTCCCCCACGTATACTCTGACTTGTCTGTAGGCCCCTTATTTGTGTTGTAAAGCTCCTGAATACATTCGGATATGTAGGTCATTGCTCTTTACATGTACAGCTGCATCTAAATAAATTAGAATATTTTTGAAACTCATTCATTTCAGTAATTCAGTAATTCAATCCATAATCAGCGTGTTCCATGATTGTGTGTCCTACTGAACCAGACTGAGGGACCATTTACAGGCTTAGGAAACCTTGGCAGGTGACACACTGAATTTACAATACTGAACTTTTTTACGATATTCTAATTTTCTTAGATTTGGGTTTTTATTACCTGTAATCCATAATCAACATTTACAGAAGTAAGGTCACTGTTTTAGTTTAATTACTGAAAGAAAGAAATGTTTCAAAGTTATTCTAATTTATTGAGATGCACCTGTGGCATATATTTCACATATAGTGTGCAAAATGTCCTACCATAATCCTTACTGCTACAACATTACGTTAATGGGGCCAAGGAAAATACTCATTTTTAGCTTCTTATTTTCATCAATATTTATGAATTTTTCTGGAAAATTGGGAGTTCATTGAAAAATATAATTGACGGGGTTTTCCCATTCTATGGCTTATTCCCCAAAAAGAGAGTCCCGTTGACACCCATCCCTCCTGAGGCTGCAAATTAAGAGAAATGCTGCTGTGCCTGTGCCCGGCCATATCCATTTATTTTTATGGGAGTTAATGGAAACAGCTAAGTAAGTGTAGCTGCCTCATCAGGCATGATTGGGGTCAGGGGAGCCCTTTTCTGGAGATAGGTGTGGGTCCTAGAAGTGGTACCAGGCTTAATCAGACATATTCACATGTATCCTGTGAATATGCCATATTTGTCTTAGATAGGAATACTTACCTTTAGATAGAAAGTGTTATATAAAATGATTGCTATTATAGTGGCAAGATAGTGGTCCACATAATTAAGTTGCTTAGGAATCATGATAAAATGGCAGCCACTTCTTCAGTTGTTTCCTATCTGAGAAAAAAGTTTGTCAATCTGGTGAGGAAGAGAAATTTCCTACGTGGTATTGGATACGTCTGAAGTCAGCCCAAGACCGCAACTGTGCAACTTCACATCAACAAGGGGTTTTCTTAGAATCAGCAAATATCACTTATTCATATCACTGGGGTTCACTGGTAGAACCTTCTCCAGTCATAAGAATGGGGGCCTTGTGTCATGCATTTGGGCTGAGCAGTGGGCGAATGGGTGCGTTGCTGCACCATTCAAAGTCTATGAGATTGACAAAGATGTACTAAGTTATCTCTATCGGTCATTTAGACTTTAAATGTAGCAGCAAAATGTGTAGCCGCTTCCCCATTCAAGTGGAAGCATGGGACAAACGGAGCAGGGGACAAATGGAAGCAGGGGACTTGTGTTCCTATGATCAAGAGGAGGAGGGGGCTCTCAGTGGCAAATTTCATAATTAGTTTTGTTAGCTCAGACTACTTCTACTTTATATCATGCTGGATTATAATATCCCAGATTAAAAAAAGATTTCTCTACTTTTATAAAATGCCATATATATCATAGGGATTACTTCAAGGTGTCCAGTAATCTATGATACTCTCATACACCTAAGTTATAACATAGATATTCACCACCTCCACCAACCTCAGTTCTTAGCATCCTTCAATAGACACTGATCCACCAATTCCAGTGCAGTTGGAATATTTTCTCTAGCCCCCACCATTCCCATGGAATCATTTCTGTTAGTTTCAGCACAATTAGTCAGGTGGGTGGTTCTAGGTTGGAGTAGAAAGGCAGGGACCACCCACCTGACAGTACAGAGCATAATTTTGCTAAAACTAACATCAATGATTACTTAGGAACGGTGGGGACTAGAGAAAAAATTCAGTGGGGCAGCGCCTATTGAAGGATGTAAAAAGTTGCAGTCAGTTAAGGGTTTAATTGAAAGTAAGCCACAATACCAGATGCCTCTGGACAAGACTGGCCCTTTTACTGAATGAAAACTATTTTCTTCCCCAACTCTTGTTACATTTGTCCTTAAAGTGCCCTGTGAATTGCCTCGATGAAGGAGATCCTTAATTCACAGCATCTTGGCTGCCTTTCGTTACATTGCACTCCACAACCTGTTAATTAGAACCCAGTGCCGGTCCTGGTTCCCATTATCTGCTCATTATTTGACATCATAAATTGATTTTAATACGGGAGTAATCCACTTTCCTGAAAACAACTTTTGCTCATCCTTCCTGCTAATGTGTTCCTAATTCCCCATGTGTTGTTGGTTCTGCAGTGTGTATTCAACCAAGATTGTCAATTCCATGATGTATGCCCTTGTTTAAAATGTGTAATGTTGCCTGACAGCTGAGATGGTGAAGGGATGAGCCAGCAATCTTCTTGTTTTTAGCATTGATCAGACATTGCACATATGGGTAACATGTAATAACATTTCATTCCAGGCCAGGTGAAAGCTGGCAAACAGGAGATTTTCTGGGGATAATCCTACAGTGCAAAGAGAAAAATGTGGTGAGGCTGTTAAAGTCACTAAGTTACTTATAAAAGTGATAGCCTTCAATCTGACCTGTGTGATCCTTTAATCCTAAACAATATGATTTCAAGAATCACCTAGCTGAGGTCTATTCACCATTGGAAGCCATTTTACAGTTCAGGCTCTGTACACACAGGTATCATTGCAAGTTTGTCTATCAGGATTTCCTGTATTTTTGGCAGTAAGTATAGCACAGTCTACCCAGTTGTATACCAAAACAAGGCGGACTTATTATAAGTCACTGGTATCCGTCACAATCCATTGGTATATGTTGAAAATGGATCACAACAGTCGTGACCCCTATATATAACATGTAGCAAGAGCCATTTGTACAAAGAACAATAAACTCTTTTTAAAAAGGGTTCTCCCATGACGATAACCATATTTACATTTGTAGACAATTAAAATTTAAACATTTTTGCAATAATTAGTACATAAAAATTTTGCAGAGTTTTAAAGATTTTCTCTAACCATCTTAGTGGTGACAGTGTTTTGTCCTGATAGTTTGCCAATAGATACGACCATGAATGCAGGAACTTTCTATGATCTGGAGCTTGAAACCCAGCCATGATGTCCTTATTGTAGCTGGATTACCTTCTCATGTATGTAGTGTGTCTGATAACCCGTCCAAAAGACTGTCACTACTTAGGCTAGGTTCACATCTGCACCAGGCGCTCTGCCGTTCGATTCCGCTGGTGAACCTGAACAACGGAGAGCCAGACTGCTAAAACAGCGGTGACTCACGGACACCGGCAGACACCATTGACTATAATGGGGTCCGCCGGGTGTCCGCTGTTTTCATACTGAAGGACTTTCCTCTCTGCCGATTTTTGGCAGTTTCTCTGTGGACTCCAGCACAGATGTCAACTTAGCCTGTCTACAAATATAAATGGTTATGTTAATGGGAAACCCTTTTTAAAGGGGTTATCCAGGAAATAGAGCGACACATGTGGACGCTGGGGAGGTGTAAAATGACAAAAAAACATACTCAACGGTTCCTGGTACTTTGTTGTCCTCCACTGATGTCCGTTCAATATCGTGCCAGTGCCTGGTTGCTGGAAGTCCTGCACCTCATGTGACTTCTGAGACCAATAAATGGTCTTAGCGGTTGTTGGTGAGGTACCGATGATGTCACTCACATATGTCACTGGTTCATTACCAGTGACCGCTGAGGCCACTGTTTGGTCTAATTGGTCACAAGAGGCACAGGCCTTCTGGGACAAGACTGAATGGACACTTGTGGTGGACAACAGAGCTCTGCTGACAGGTATGATTTATATATTTATTTTAACCTCCCCTTGAGCGGCTCCAATTCCTAAACAACCCCTTTAAGTATTGTGTCATGGCGCATCATGCTATTTGTACTAATACCAAGTGTATTAGAACAGCCATGTGTTATTTATTCATTTAGAATATTTGGCAATCTGTACAGGTGCCGCTTCCTACATCTGTAAAGGAAATCCATGACAGCACCTATGTGAACAGAACTTTATATATAGAATTAATGCACATAAAAATGTCACTTTGAAAAAAATATTCTTTATCATGTATAGATTTTGAGTTACAGCCTGTATTATATATCAGAGCTGCAATTCTGCTGGCCTCAGAGCTGAAATCTTCAGTATTTCTTGTCATATGATTGTCTCAGTATCATCAGATTGATATGGTGATTTTATGTAGGAAATGTCGTTTCTCCACCATATTATAGAATATCTGATGATAATGTGTCTGTCTACACAATTGTTGACTGTTTCCAATAGCAACCAGCAGAATTGTTAATACAACTCAGGATCAGTACAAGATAAGTACTGCAACGCACTTACAAACTGACATAATTTTTTATGTAGATTATATTTCTATATACTTTAACTGTGATGGTGTTTATAGGGTAACCTTAGTTTTATTACTGTAACATTTCAAGTGGTTGTCCTCCTTTCGATTCTTTTCTGTTATTGGCTTGGTTTTACAAAATGTTTTAAAAAGGACCTTTCTCCACCAACTCCAACATCCTTCAATAGGCACTGATTCCGGATGAGCTAGAATTTTTCTCTCTAGCACCCACCATTTGCGAGCAATCACTGCTGTTCGTTTTAGCAAAATTAGTCGCTCTACTGTCAGGTGGGCGGTCCTGGGCTGGAGTAGAAAGACAGGGACCACCCACCTGTCAGCAGAGAACATAATTGTGCTGAAACTAACAGTAATGATTGCTCAGGAATGGTGGGGGATGGATAAAAAATTCCAACTGCATTAGAATCGGTGGAGCAGGACCTATTGAATGATGCAAAGAGGTGGAGGTAGTGAAAGGTCCTCTTTAAGTAGATAATGGTTACAGTTTTGTACAATATTCTTAGACAGAGCATAACCATGTTATTGAGATTGTGCCTCCAAGCCAGCCATTTAAGGTCATCTAAAGGTAGACATCCCACTGAAATACATTATAGACCTTTAGTTTATTCTTGGAATCATACGTCACAAACCTAACCAAGCTTCTAGATAAGTCTACAACTACTGAAAATCATCAGCCTCCCTCTTTTTTTGCTTATAATCTCTGGTTGAGCAGCGGTGGTCTATACTTGCTGGATTGCTGAACTTTGGGTTCCTTTGAACACATGTTCGAAGGGTCATTTTAAGGGTCAAAAAGAAATCTATATAAGGGATTTATATTTTACAAATTCATCATTATGTAAAGAGAGAATGTCACTCTGCTGAAAATACAATGTTGCCTGAAGACCAAAATACACTATATGCTGTGTCCACACTATTCTCCTGCTTTTAGTCTTTTTTGAAGTATGCATGCCAAGCAGTTCTTCTTTGACCTGTACTTCAAACATGTTGTGTACTTTATACAATAACCATGTAAAAGTAGCCTAGTAAGGCTTTGTTGTATTAAAGCGTACCTCCATGAAATAAATCTCCAAGATCTCGTACCTCAGTGTATAAATTTGGGTTTCTAAAAGAGAAATCTGGGCTTTTTATCATCCTTCTTCATTTGCAGGTTGCACACTGTTCAATTTAACATTGAACAGGGAAAGAGGAGACTTGAATTATAGTACTATAGCCCCCAATTTCGCTTAGGTGATATCAGCTGCATAAGTAGATTGTTGAAATTGTAACCAGAAAAGAGAATTACAAGTTGCATGTAGAGAGTTCTTGCTAGTTAATAAAGTCATGTGATTATAGCAGCCTCTGCAGTGTATAGGGAGGCATGGTAGTGTAATGTCAGCTAGTAGGCTTTTAGCAATAGTTACTAGGGACTGGGTGACAGTTCCTTTATATCTGTAACATAGCAGGCAATGATTTTAAATTCCTATCATTGAAGTGGGAGGTAATAGAGGTTTACAGTACAACCAGCTAAGCGCTAAAAGGAAAGGTTTTACATAGTTATTGTGCACATCTGAGAGCACTTTGAGTTTTCTTTTTCAGTGAAGGTACACTTTAAGACACAAGATTAGGCAAGGCATATAAATATGTCCAAAATAGACAAACCTTTTAATGTGAATGGGCACAACTTTCATAGTCCTCCGTGTACATAAATAATAATTGTGTAAGGCTGCATTGATCTTCATGCATTTGATTTTTCAGTATTGAGTGACATTATCCTTTATGTCCTGATCAACAATGTAAGGGGCCATTACGTTTTTAGCATCTGTTTACCAGATACAAAAAAACTAGCTTAAATGGATGGCCATTGTGTTTTACTTTTGTTGTTGGACATTAAAGGCAAGGTATACTACTTTATCCTGATCAGCATGGTAAATGGCCATCTCATTGTTAGCATCCATTTATTACATGTAAACAAAAGACTACAAATGGCCATCTTCTTCTGTATACTACTTTTCTGTGTCCGATATTTTTTTTTTATGTTTTTTTATATTTTTTTTTAAACAAAATCTGCAAACAGATCCATCCATTTTCATTCATTTTTTGCATCCATTAAACAGAAGCTAAAAACATGATGTTGATGTGAATGGTCCTTCATAAGTGAGAGTCTCTTATACACAGGAGAGCATTTTTTATTTATTTTTTTGTTGCTGTTCATTTTTTATTTTTTTTTTAAACACATTATATACACTAGACTTTCTCCATTGTGTATAAGGGTGTATTACTAATCATTGCAGCCCAGCAGGTGTCAACATCATTATGGCAAAACATTGGCTTCATAGATTTGCATTTTTTTTTTTCTATCCTCTTTCTATCTTCTTTTCAATTCTTTAAGCCTCGTTGAAAACTGTTGGTGTCTTGGGCAGTATGGCGGGGTGTTCCTTTCATGTACCGACAAGCTGAACAGACGCACCACATTGGTTCGACCCGTCAGCAAGCAGGACCCTTTCAGTAACTTTTCTGGCTTCTTCCCTTCTGTAAGAAATCATTTTTGGAAATTTTTTTTATTTAAGGAAATTCCATCAACTCTGATTTCTCGCAATTTTGGTTATTTCTCTGTTTTGCCATTTCAAGATCAGTTTATGTTGATGGAAATTCTTTAGCTGAATACTCAAACAGATATGATCTGTCTGCATTGTCCGTTTTTATGGATAGAATATGAAATAAACTCATTCAAAAATGTATTCTCCATTGGTACTGTGGAAGTCACAACTAAGGCCATGGGGCCGTAGAAAGCCTACAAGCGCTCCTGATTTTCCTCCAGGCATTGGTATTATAATGCCACATTATAGTTTGAGGCTAAAGCTGTTCTTGAAAGTAAATAAAATAATATTATATAATAGAAGATATGCATTATATTTCTTTTTATATGACTTGGTCGGACATTGATCATATCGTCACTGGTGTATTCAGCTTTCCATGTGATGGGTTGCAATCAATGTGTCTATATAAATTAATGCCTTTCCTAGAAGAGCCCACCAGCTGCTCAACATCGCTCTACAGCTAGAATACCTTCTCTTATCCAATGATAAATCTACTTTTAGAATCTGCTTTTTTGTCATTGATGCTATTTTATCGATTAACAGTGCTGTCTGAATATAGGTGGTTTACTAAGCTAGTATCCTGCCGTTTTCTGCACTACCTGTCTAGCCTTTAGTAACACACACCGGATAAGCTTTTAAGAGGAAACCTGTCACATTCAACATGGTGTCTGATCTGCAGGCTGCATGTTCTAGAATAGGAGGAGCTGATTAGATTGATATGCACAGTACTGCACAAAAAATGTAGGCAGATATAGACAAAATGCTGCTCAATAAGGCTAGGTTCACATCTGCGCCGGGCTGTCCGTCATTCGGGTCCACAAGGAAACCAGAACAACGGAGAGCCGGACTGCTAAAAAAGCGTTTACCTGCAGATGCTGGCGGACCCCATTATAGTGTCCGTCGTTTTCATACTGAAAGTAGAGAAGATAAAGTCCTCAGTTCAGGATTTTTCCCTCTGCCGATTTCTGCCGTTTTCTGTGAGACTCTGGCGCAGATGTGAACTTAGCCTAAGAATTCTTTCAATAATATAAGTGTTAAAAGTTTGCATTTGTCATTTAACAAAATGAAGTGAATGAAGAAAAGAAAAATGTAAATCCCATCAAATTTGTTGTGACCTTTGCCTTCCGTCAGTTCTTCTCGGTACCTGCAGACAGTTTTTGAAGGAACTGGGCAGGGAGGATGTTCCCGCCATCTTGGAGAACTAAGCACAGATCTTCTGTGGATGTAGGCTTGCTCCAATCCTTCTGTCTCTTCATGTCATCCCAGACAGACTGGATGATGAAGAGATCAGGGCTATATCTGTGGGGCCATATCATCTCTTCCAGGACTCCTCCTCCAAAGGGCAAAGGTTACGCCAAATATTGATGGGATTTACATTTCTCTTTTGTTCATTGACTTAATTTTGTTAATTTACAAAAATAAACTATTAACTCTTCCATTTTGCATTCTTACTTTGTAACATTTTTTTCTTCACTTGCCTAAAATTTTTACTCAGTGCTGTAATTTTAAGGGAAAAGATTCATTGTAACTTGTAGTTCATTCATTTACATTTCTGTTCTTTCAGTGCTTAAGAGTCCAGGGGGCGGTCCTAGTCAGTGATTGACAAGCTCCCCTGAATGACTGTGCCTAAAGACATAGCTGTCAATCAGTAAATTGGACCGCCCACTGGACTGATGCAAAATCTTTTCCAACAAAACTATATATCAGTCTGATCAGCAAATTCAGTTCTATAACATAATGCTAGCAGATAGGACTGCCTTTACATTGTGACAGATTCACATTAAGTTTTTCGATTGTTATTTCTGTATAATGCAAATAAATATTGATTTTGCTATATTATTTTATGTTTAGTGTTCATGATGTTTTAATTACCATTTTTTTTGTTAAAATTAACTATTATATGGAGTATATTATATTATTGGGGTCTTTAAGTTTCCCAAAAATGTAAAGGGAGTCTGTCACCTGAGCCCAGTATTTCAACCCAGACCTGCAGATAGATAGGTTAGGGTCATCTGAATTAAACAGTGTTTTCCCCTTGTGAATCATTACCTCCAGTGCAGGGATATCGCCTTTTTTGTCAATATGCAAATTAGCTCATTGGTGTAACAATGCTGTTGCATTGCTCCAAAGAGCTAATTTGCATATTGACAAAATCAGCAATATCTCTGCAATGGAGGCAGCGATTCACAGGGGAAAACACTGTTTAATTTAGGTGACCCTAATCTATCTATCTATCTGACAAGCTGGGTTCTGGTGACTCCTTTTAAAACTTATTTAGTGCCATAAAAGTCCCCTAAAGTAAAAATGAGAGATTAAGAACACTTGTACCAGAGCACACTGCGACTGCTAAGTCTGCAGCCCTTATCGCTATGTCCCTGCATGAAAGATTCTAGGAGTAGCACACGGAACCGCACAACCAAGTTTTATTTCCTATTGATAAGAAAAGTAGCATTTTCCCTTCAAAATAATTTTGTACACTCATAAAGTGTGTAAAACACTCAATAAATGATGAAAAGTAATGTTGGGTGTGCACCCTTAATAATAATCTGCATACCTATAGAGTCACATGGAAAATTATTTACGTGTGTAAAAATTTAATAAGTCATCTGCCCATTGCAAATGTATTTTCTCTGGGCAGAACGCAGGAAAGGGATTCCACTTTTGCCCTTGTCTCAAGTCATTGGCCCTTCTGAAAGACAAAGGGAATAAATCCATAAATGTATAGTTTATTGTTCACTATTTTACACGAATGTTCTACTTTGTGCCTTGGTAGAAAGATTATAAAATGCAGCTAGTCTTAAGGTAGCCATCCACATTAGACAGCTGTCAGCAGAATGCCCAGCATGCATGTGTTCTCAGTAGGAAGAGGGGAGTCAGTGCCTGACAACTCCAGTAGATGCTTATCTCAAACAAAAACAGAACCCAGCGGTACAAACCTTATCCTCCTCCACATCTGGCTTTGGGGAAGAGTTGGAACCTCTCTATGTACATTCGATGGTTAGGGAGTCCTACTGAAATGGCAATTTTGGGCGACCTTCATCTAATGTCCATAGCCAGTTAAGGTCTCATGCACATGACTATTAACATTTTAGTTCACAATACAAAGTTGGATTGTGTTTGTGCCATATCTGACACTTTGTTACCGCTGTAGTGAACAATATGGATCCCAAATATATACCCATGTCCATAAGGCCTTTGTGTTATTTTACTGCTGCCATTTTTCTGTATATGTTTTTAACATTTCAGCTGTTATGTCCTTTTTAATACAGACTACAGCAAAGCTTTTAGAGAGCTCACATCAGCAGCATGGATTTCTGTCCCTTACTTACACCAAAGCCGTGACCCGGAATGTCCGCCACAAGTTGACCACTAGAAGTGAAAGGAGTTCTCGGAGCTTTCAAAAACTCTCTGAAGGTTCCACAGACAGTTCTCCTCACTTCCTTCATGAGATCTTAATATCAGCACAAGCTTTTGACGTTGTCCTCTTCTTCCCTTTGCTTCACGCAATTTCAACTATTTTTGATGTCAGGAGACCACAAAGCAAAATGGAAAAACACAAATCTCCTGGACAACCCATGAGATCACACACATTGACCTCACGCAATCTGCCTCTTATTTACATCAATACCAGTGTCATAAGAGTCTTTGTTCCTAAAGCTGAAGAAATGCAGCCGCATATAGGAGGTATGTATATAGGCTGCATCGATTCTTAGTCATGGCTGTGAGTTTCTGTATATTTACTATAGAGGCAGCTTTTACGGGATCCTTGGAGAGCGAGAGAGCCTCAAATACATTGGTTCTGGATCTAGAGAACCTTTGAAGGACTTCCCTCTCCAAGGACCTGTATTGGAGGAGAGTCAAGCCAAGAGTGGTGGAAAGGACAGGTGACAAATATATGACTGCTGAGAGCCCTTTAACCAAAATAACAGAGGAACCCCTGTGTGAATGAAGTGTTGACATCTCACCACCTTGCAATTCCCTTTTGTGGGACTGAAGGAGCACTGTAAGCAGCTGTTTCTGAGGGACCCCTACCATGATTGTCAATGTTCCAGGGCTCCCCTGACTAGAAGCTCCAACCAATTATGTATCTATTTCTGATCTGGCTATGCCATACTATTCAAGAAACATGTATGGGAAGGATTGGGAAACTTTGTTAAAGTGTACCTCGAATTATAAAACCACTTTTTATAAATTAATAGTACAGGTGACTATAAGAAGCTTTGTAATATCTAAATTTTATTAAAGAAATCTGTTTCCTTCTCCATTTCTCAGGTTCAGTTACTTTTTAGATAGAGCTCTGATGGGGGGCTGCTGGGAAATGCACACTGCTACACTGTAAGTGAGAGAGAGAGCTATTCTGCTATTTTACAAGACTCTACCACTGCACAGAGAGCGGCATTGAATCAATTAACAGCCTGCCCCTCTCCATAGGCTTCTGTGTGAGAGCTTGATATGGATACAGATTCTATGTAAATAAACAGACTGAGTGAAGATAAGGAGATAGAGAGCAGTCTGATAAGTGGAGAAGGAAACAGATTTCCTTAATAAGATATATTACAAAGTTTCTTATATTCACCTGTATTATTCATTTAGAACTGGAGGTACATTTTATTGTTTCTGTTGTTATCTGGAGCTTATGTGTGCTTTAAGTTAGGTCAAATCTTAAGTCTTTTTTCCATTGCTTTTTTTTTCCATAAGCAAACCAGAATATCAGTGAAGACACCCTGGTGTTAAAGATTGCCTCCGTATCCATGGCTCCACAAGCAGACAACCCTCTTAGCCGAAGTGTCTTGAGAAAGGATATTTATCAGTAAGTAAAGTTTAAGCACACTTCCTAAAAATATCTTGTGAATGTCATTTTGTAAAATGTCCTCTTGTAATGAAAATGTAGGTTGTACCTGTAGTTTTGTACATCACCTAGTCATGAAAATCCTAGAAAGTGCCAGCATTACAAAATCCACCGCTAAATGAACTGCTGCATTTCAGTGAAAAACCCCTATGAGTGTAATAGGAATTGCTGTGCCACTTCTCCACGCTGTAACTGACAACTACCTACAAGTAAATTGCAAAAATTACTATGTTCATACCCCTGGCACAGCTACATGAGTGCAGTCCCCAAGCTGAAATCTGTATGGTGGTGTATTATGAAGAACAGTAACATATCCAAATACACAGTCTCTAATATCTGAGCTTGGAACCAACCTACGCTGTGTGTCCTGCTTTTGGGATCCTCCGTAGTCATCAGTAAATCATAGGGGGTTTTGGCATCAAGTGTTCACTTCCCTGCACTGCCCCCACAGTGGTAATGACGTATTACAGCGTGCATTCAGTCTTCTGCCCATACAGTGATTAATAATAATAGTAATAATAATAATACATTTTATTTATATAGCGCCAACATATTCCGCACCACTGTACAATTTGTAGGGTTCAAGTACTGACAAAAAAGATGCATTACAAAAAAATATTCAATTCACACAGTGGGACTGAGGGCCCTGCTCGCAAGAGCTTACAATCTGTGAGGTAGAGGGGGTGACACAGGAGGTAGCAGTGTCAGGCTGGTGTGCCGAGGGCCCACCAGTGGAAGTCATTCTGGGGGACCACTATACAGCTAAATGCAAATAATACCAGAGTCCCCTTTTTTCAGTATTAGTCTGAAACCTAGCCCTTGCCTTAGACTATGTGGTTATAGAGACTTCAAACTCCAAGGGTAGTTATCAAATTCTTTGTTTATTTATCACCGATCCGGTGTCAATAATGCACAAAATTAGAAAGATGTCTGAACAACATGAATTGTAGAGACGTGTAAACGTTTTCTGTCCTATTATGACCTTCCTCAGACTCTCAGATCTCCACGTGGTGGTGGACAAAAACGCTGGTCCACCGACCAGGGGGTTTGATGTCCTGCATAGCTATTAAGAAAAGCGGCTGGCTGCTAGTAGAGATGGCGCTTAGATTGCCTTAGACTGTCTGTGAGCAAGATGATCGGTGATGGACACCCTGCAGTGATAGTAAGGAGACAGGACCATGATGGGAGGATAATGCTCGGCCTGTCACTGTGCGTAGATGTCACCTCAGCTGCCCAATTCATCTATATAATAAACTTGGTAGTTTATTAAGTAGTCAACTCAGTTTATCGTATGGGTGCATAGACTATGTGAGACGCTTCATGCTGCCTATCTGTATGTAGTGCACTGAGTATACTCTTGCAGGGGCCCACCAAATGATTCAGTTTCTCCCCTGTGAGCCAGTCCAAGCCTGTACCCACATAATTCTTGGAAATGTGTGGGCCAGAGAGACAGCAATTCTTTGTAGCTACTCTGCATTCTGCTGTAATACAGTGTTGTAAACCAGACTACTCAAGCAGTCTGGATGATGACTACTTCTTTACAGCTTAATTGTTGAAATTTATCTAATTTTAATATATATTTAATCAATTGCTGAGTCCTAAAAGCAATTTTTACATAATCAGGAAGGAGGGGATCAACACCCGGGACCCCAGCGGATCAGCAACCTGAGAACCACTTAACAGGCCACATGACATCATGTTCTTTGGTCATATAGCCTGATTGCAGCTCAGTCCCATTCAAGTGAAGGACTGAGCTGCGAAATCAAGCACATCCGCTTTACAAATGTACGTTGTCGCTGTGCTCGGTTAGCACTGAAGAGACAGCAGATTTTACCTCATTGCTGCAGCTGATTGGCCGGGGGTCTGGGTGTCAGACCCCTGTCAATTGTTGAGGACCTATCCTAAGGGTAGATCGTTAATTATTTGGCCTGGATAAACCCTTTTATATCATATTTTCATACAAGTACTTTAAGCTTAGTTACATAAACTAAACTTAAATACATAATACAGCCTAGATACAAAAGAACCACCTTGTTACTCTGCATTAATAGAACCCAAAAAGTTTGGTGCCAGTAACAAATTTCCAGGTGCATTCTGGCGGTGACTCGTCTGACCCTGCTAATAATAGTTATATCATCTGTATGATCTGTATTATTGCAGTCAGCAGATGTCGAGTGATGCGACACAACAATCATCAGGTGTAAATGCTTCTTTGTCAGAATCGTCTCACATCCGTCCGCGCGTTGCTGCTGCTTCCTATAGGTTCATACATCAAACAATGGATCTGACAGGAGCACCTTGTTACCATTAGGGCCTTTTTAGCTTTATTGAATAAAAAAAAAAAAAAGTAAAATGTGCCTATTTATTTTTTCGCTTTGAATATAAGCATCTGAAGCCCTGGACTGTTGATGCTACTTTGGATCAAAGCTGGAAAAAAATCTTAAGTTCTAAAGGAAAAAAAAAATCACAGTTTACTGATTTTCTGTGAAATACGGGGCTCTGGTTTTTGTCACCTCTTGATTTAAACCATGTTGATCACAAGGGCAGAGAGGCTGGCAAATAGAAGCCATCAAGATCTCAATGAAATAATACATGACATTGAATGGAATTGGCACCATCGCCAGACTTAAAAGCACGCACATAAGTGGTACCAAGTGAGAAAAGTCACAGAGAAAAGTCAGCTGTGTAATCCAGTCGTTCCTGGTAAAAGCCAGTCTGCTCCTCAGATGTGGCAGCTTTCGTGCTCTAAAGTGCTTCCGACTGAACTTCAACAGATGTTGTTAAAATGAAATACTTTTCTGGGTATAAACAATTCACATTCTTCTACATGACAATCTTTTCACTTCCTGTATCATGTATCGTGAGAGGAGGAAAAAATTCACAATACCGTCTTTTTATGGGGGCGGCAAGTGCCAGCAACACGACGTTACACCAAGGCCGTGGCAACAACATTGAAGTTCAAAGGCCGGACTGATGAGATCCGTGAGTTATTGGCCGAAGGGTAACAGTTTAATGGCTTTAGTGGGACTTCAAAGAATATGGTTGAGTTTTTTCTCATTCGCCTCTGCAGCTTGAAGGGAAATATACATACGGTGATTGAAAGCTAAGCCCGAGTGTTGGAGACGCATTAGATTTGGTTTCATTAAGGGCTATAGGAGAGGTATTCGTTCTTTCACCTCATATTCTCTTTAGTGATATACTGTGCATTGTACAAGCTAAGGAGGGGCCATAAAATTGTCTGTAGACTTTTTATTTTTTTTTCTCTATATGATGATGGGGGTGGCCATCTCTCCTCTGCTGTTGTAAGTAGAATTCAGGAATATGTATCCTTGTGGACCATAGGAACCTGTAGACTAGAGAGGACATACTGGTAGACACTCATTAATGGGGATGTCTGGGGAGTTTGGTTTACCCTATGTCCTCCACCAATTTTTTAAAACTGGACTGGGGTTCAGGGCTGATTTCATCTCCGCGTCACATGATCTCACTTCCAACAGAGCTTTTATGAAGGGATCCAGGCTGGTTCTAACCCTGGTTCTGACCCTGTGTCATGTGTTTGGAGCCAGCACCCTGTCTCGGGGTCGCTCTGCCTCCTTCCACCTCTCCTATTTTCACCCAGGGACCGGGTGCTGTCTCCAAACACGTGACCCAGGGTCTGAATCAGCCTAGAACCCCCAGGTCTAGCTTCACAAAAGCTCTGTTGGAAGTAAGATAAATTCTATACTACCCAGACATCCCCTTTAAAAATAATTTTAAGTAGTAATATTTGAAAGATCTTTCATTCTATATAGGTTTTAGACTACTTTTTAAAGGTAGTCTTTCAGGTCCAAAATACCTCCCAAGAACAATAATAGTTCAATGTAGAGTGTTTAATAGAAACATATCTTTGAAGCCACAAATTGCTAAAACAATACAGAGATAATCATTTTTTTTAATAATATGCAAATCATCCTGAAAGTACATCGGGCGCAGCGCCAGATTTACCTACAGATAGCCGTGACACAGGCGGAGACTAAAAATATCAATTATAGCTAAAGTGGCATCATTGGACGGGGATTTCAGAAATAAACTGGAGCATTTACAACCATCTGTAGGCAAATCTGGCAAATCAGACCCCACCCCTGGTGCACTTGCATATTCATAGAAAGATAGAAATCTGTGCAATACTTTATCAGTATGCTTCTGCTCCTATTATAGGTTCCTACATGGCACTGTTATTTATTTGGGGGGTATTCTAGACCTGACAGACACCCCTTAAAAGATGCGGTTTAGGTATTATATGTGTCCCGATACTCATGTAACTTGTTGAGAGTCAGGTTTCTGTTCATGGTCTGTATAGGGGCTTAAAAGACTACATTATTTATCTTGTGGTATTTGTAAGAAAAAGTGTTTTGTGCTGCAGTGCACAGATATTGTAGGGCTACTTTCACACTGACATTGCAGTGTACATTTGTTGTATGTTCCGTCACGTATACTAAATGTTTTCATTGGGCTAGGGTCTGTTTGGCCTCCGTCATACCAGGATACATCAGCATACTTTTTTGCTTTATGAAATATTCCAACATATATGTTCCATATAGAGACTTGCAGTGAAAAAAACATATACGCAACAGCTTCTATTGGAAGTATATAATCCTCTGAGCATAATCCTCCAAAACAATGTAATGTACAGTACAATGTAGTATGTACAATGTTTGCCATATACAGGACCCAATGGGGATATCTATGAATCCCTCTACACTAATTTTCTGGCGTAGAGGAGTGATATTGTGGTACACATTTGGTTCTAGGCCCTTTATTTGGCCTAGCATGCACCACAATCCTCGTTCTCCACCTCGCTCGCCATATTGTGGTAATGTGAGCGTGGCGGGGACGCTTCGGCCTGACTTATTTATTATAACTCGCGCCAGTTTTCTGTTGTGAGTTATAATGGAGATCTACGCCAATTCCTAACAGGCTTAGATCGATCTCCGTTTTGGCGCACAGTCGTGCACCTGATTTATGAAGAGGCCAGAGCCAGTCTTCATAAATCTTTCCCAGTGTCTGTCATGTTTGCTATATTTCTTCTCTGTTTCGCTCTGCTATATAATCCCATTTGTGTACGGATAACTATAGTATAACTACAATTCTTGAAATTTCAGTCCTTCCATGTCCTCCAGGGTTCTTAATATGATAAGCCCTTGTTATAAGTGAAAAGAACGAGAGGTTCATAACGTCATGAGCAGACCTCTTCCAAGACTTCAGATGTTCCATCTGAGCGTCCTGAGCTTAGAACCTAAATATTCATCACTTAGGTCATAGGACTTTTCATAACCCAAAGTTACAATCCAAATCTATTATTTGTCTCTGAAGTGATGATTGTTTCACTTGTTGTACATTTTCACCTTCCAGATGTTTTGCTTTTCTGCATAGACACCCTCCGTGACTTCAACCACTTGAATACAGCACTAAAACTACGATTGTAATAGTATTATTACTAACAGTACCCACCAAATAGTTTGGAGCGACGTACATGTGGATCTCGGAGTAGACTTCTCTCTTAAAACTATTTGGTCCAATGCAAAATCTCCAACAGGGCTGCAACCTTCTGCTGACATATATAGAGATGAACAATATTCTCTTATGTGACAGACCCCATATTTGCGCCTTGCCAAAGGACAAAAACAGAGTTGTCCAGGAGTAGAATAACATGGTTGTTTTATTCCCTATATTCAATGGGACTGCCAAAGATAGCCAAAGTTCTGAAACCAATGCTCCCATTGAAATCGGTCAAACCACCGCTCTATTCCCAGTTATTAGTCTCAGTTTAGTATTACATCTCAGCTCAATTGCATGACCATGATCAAATTATTTATGATGACCTAAAAATTATCATGTAATGTATATGTATTGTAATGCTGCGAAGCAAGAATGTTTCCGAAAATAGAAGTGTTCAAAAGCTTAGGTACACTTTAAGATTTATCAGCCGTATCGTATTTATGTACCAATTTATCTTCACATGTGAAAAGACCCTTGCACATAAGATGGCAGCCTTGGCAGCAGATTATCACTGAGCAGAACAAAACCAACATGACTGATCCTTGCATGTGTATCTGCTGTCAGGACTGCCACACACACACACACACACACACACACACACACACACACACACACACACATTAGATTGTTACATCTACAGCTGATAGTAATGGTTATAGGAATGCTATTTGTCATTTAGATCTAATATTCGGTCTTCATTGTTACCAGTTGTAGTGTTCTCATATTGTGGTTTCCATGTAGTGGTGTCTCTGGATGATTTGCACTCTGCTTCATACTAATACCATGGTATATCGCTGGAATGTGCTATTACTTTGTGATCGATGGGGTCCAACCTTTGGAAGCCCCACAGATCCTGATAATGAAGACGCTAAAGAACTACCTTAAAGGTGTTCAACATGTCAGCAACTTAAAACCTATCTACAGTTGCAGAAGATGGGACCTCCACCCATCATGAGAATGGGGATATTTGCTCTCCATTCTGAATGGTGCGGTGGTTAGACACTCGCCTCCACTCCATTTTAAGTGGACCAGTGGTTACAGTACTTCGGCTATCTCTGGCAGTCCCATTGAAAGTAATGGAGAGGAGTTGCACCTGTCTGACCACTGCTCCATTCAGTATAGGGAGCAAAACACCCCATCTCTTGTAATTGTTGGTGGTCCCACCAATCTGCAACTCATGCCCTATCCTGTGGAGATAAGTTTCTGAGATGGGAAAACCCCTTTAACGCTGCATTCACTTCAGTATTTTCCCAGCACAGCAGTCAGTCTCATTCCTTGGAAAGGAGCTGAGCGGCAGACCCCCAATGTGCAGGGAGGAACAGAGAAGAGGCTACAGTGCTGGTTTAGCACCCCATCATTCTCATTATTGGTGTGGGTCCTAGAAGCCATACACCCACTGATCTCAAATTGGCTAGGATCTGCCATTATAAAATGGGATTAATCCTTTAAGTAAGTCCATACCTTTGTTCTTATCGATTTTCCATTGAATTTCACTTCTCTTCCAATTCCCTCTGCCGGTTCGCTTTCCCTGACCATAAATCACTGAAGGCAGAATGACTTGTTCCAAAAACCAAGAATTATTGAGGCACACCTGTCTGGTGAGCAATAAGTACTATAAGCACTACGGGCTAAATAAGTTTCATTCTTTGTGAAACTGTAAAATGGTTTGCCAGTTTTGTAATTACTAGCAGAAAGATATCCGTGCCTCGAAGTCTGTGGTGCCTAGTGTAGAAGCGCACCGAGAACATTTGTACTAAATGGATTCCGTATGGGCCAGGAAGCAACGAGAAATAGTATAGAACCTAATACCCACGTGTTGTCCACATCCATATTCAGTCCATTCTTAATGTTAGTAAGGGTATACTATATAAAAGCTGAACTTGATTGTTTTAACTCTTGGCATGCTGGCGAAGAAGCCAATGAACAGGATTTGTATATTTGTATTTTACGGGAAAACATTTAGTATTGGTTATTGCTTTAAAGGGGTTGTTCAGCCACTAGAAGTGAAAACAAGTTACCCCCATCCATAAGGAAGGGGGGAACTTGCTGATTGGTGGACTCCGCACCACTGGGATCCCCATGAATTATGAGACTTGGGATGCATTCAAGTCGGACAGTGCGTATTTCTCCATTCATTTAAATGGGATTGCCAGATATAGCTGAAACACAGCACTCGGTTTTCTCCGGTGGTCCCATTGAATTGAATAAAGCAGCACACACTGTCCAATCTCCTGCTCCTTTCAAAACTGGAATACAACACCATGTGTGTGGAGTCAGTAAGCCAAACCACCAGCTCCTCTATTTTTCCACAGTCCGACTTTGACTCCTTCATAAATGGCTGACAGCCATGCTCAGACAGAAGCAGTAAAAATCCTCTAATTCATTAAAAAAACAGGGAGTGATTCCTAGTAAATATACAGCAAACTATGTACTTAATTCATTATACAGTATTAATAATTGTAATAAATTGTAATAATTAAATTAGCCATTTTATTTTGAAGCTGAGTCAGTAACTTTTTTCCAACTCCACCCAAAACTGACCCCAATTCCAACTCCACAACCCTGTGCAGAACACTTCAGTTCTCATGATCAATGGGGGTCCCATAGCTAGGGCCCCCACCAACCAGCAAGTTACTTGTTTTTTAGTGCTAGTGGCTAGGCAACCCCTTGAACAGGGTTTTAAAAGGGTTACAGAAATATCATTCCAATCTCTCTTCAAAAGGTTCACACGTCAATGCCACTCATAACCTGTGATGTGTTGGCAGATAACTATGTTTTTCCAAACCTGCATCTAAGAGTTCAGTGGTACCTCTTATTCAGCGATTGACTCATCTCTGTAATGTTGTATTGGTTGTGTTCTGCTTACAGAGAGGTTTTTGAGGTGATCTTCCCCCCTCAATATCCTCTCCAACAGCCAGCTCAAATCTTCCCCCCTTTGTTTTCAATGTGAGGCAATGACAGATGCTTTTTTAAGCGCTCTGAAAATAGCGTCCTGCCTAATCTTGCCACACTTTCCGCAGTAGAATCGCCAATGATACCGCAGCGCATAGCCTCACACTCATGCTTGCAAACCAGCACAAGAAACCCAAGGTTCAGCCTCAGCTTTCTGTTGTAGATTCCATTGGGGTGTGTTTGGAACAGGTCAAAATCCTCTCCAAAAGCTACCGAGTGAATATACCCTAAAGGAGTCACTCTGAAGCCCATGATACCAGGATTTCAATCAAAAACTTGTATATCTGCCCAGTTCCTGCTCTATTACTGCACTCCACTGATAGAACAGAATTCTCTCATTCTCAGATTATGTATTCATAAAAACAGAGAAAATTTCTGCTTCTTATTTTTGCACTCCATAATTGCATATGGCGTATGTGTGTTATTTTTATTGGTTGCTAATTTTTCAACAAACTTTGCATAAATTAGTAGTACAAGTGAATATAATAAACTTTGTATTATATTGTATCAAAGTATAATGATTGTGTTCTCCACTTATCTTGCTCTATCTGTTACCTTTCCTCTCCTCTCCTTAAATGGAGCCTGTCACCAGAACCCAGCATATTAATCCAGCCCAGCAGACAGGTTAGTGTCATCTGAATTAGTGTTTTCCCCTTGTGAATCAGTGCCTCCTTTGCTGAGATATGACTGTTTTTTTGCCAATATGGAAATTAGCTCTTTGTAGCAATGAGGGTGTTGCTGTTGCTTCTAATAACTCATTTGCATATTACAGACAATATTGCAGATTACAGCTCATAGCAGAAGTCTATGGAAATAGTAGGGGGTAGAATGGGTAGATCACATTAGGTATTAGTTCTTATATCATTATTCTGATGCTTCTGAGTGAGAGAAAAGGGATTTGGGGAACAGAATCTCTTGTTTTCTCCATGTGCTGTATATGGGAGACATCATTACGACTAGTCTCCATCACCAGCTGAGGGACAGCAGCTTGGGAGTAACTACCCCAAAATTTCCACTAAGACCTAGGGTTCAATTATGGATAACCATGAATGTGCTTAATATAGTAATTTTACCCATGATCTACATTTAAAGCACAGCAGAAAATGAAGCTGGATTCCTCTTCATTTACCGGTGGCAGAATGTTGATGCAGAGCGTCGGCATTCAATCCACCCCCAAATCAGCGTCAAATTCCTGTGTGTGAATAGTCCCTTACTGGTTGGCACACCAGTGAGGGTCTTTATAGAGCTCCATTAGTGAACTTTTTCACTTATATTACAATACTTAGCACTGGAGGTCAAAACGTCCTATATTGCTCCTGCACAAGGACCCTTTTCTATTTGTGTCTTCCCCTGGGTGCCCCAATGAGTTAAGAACAGAACTATAAATACATTTTATATTGTTCTGTAGCAATAGACCATTTGTTCTGACTTTACATTCTAGGGTTTGATATTATCAGGTAGTAAGCCAACATTTTCTGAAATGTTCTCCACAGCCAGGACTAGACCACTTGGCTGCCAAGGAAGTATTGTGTCTGAATGTCTTAGCAATAAAAGAAAAAAAAAAGATAGCAAGAATCTGAGAAATATTATTACATTCCGTAGCCTCATAAAGCAGCATGTAACAGAATAATGTTGAGAGTGTCTGTGATGAGTCTGTCACAAAGCTCTAATGGCTGTGTATGCGCTGGGACCTTGGACAGGTCAGTGAAGCACACTGAGCCTACAGAACATCTCCATGTAAGTAAGCGCTGGAACACGCTGTACACTGTCCTTGTATCCAGCCAAAGGTATAGTCATACTAGATGGAGGGCGGTTTTTCCAACATTAGATCATTAAATGTCAGCTGTGGGGACAATACCTTCTGATATCCAAAAGGGCAAGGTACTTCAAAAAGGAAAATTATAATAAAAAATGAATATTTAATTAAAAAAAACCTGCATTCACTTTTTCTATGAGCCCATAGGTTTTCTTTTTTTCAGCCTGACTCTGGGCAGGTAGAAGAGCCAAATGAAGACGCTATAATGAGTTTGGCTCAAATATGGTACCTTTTGTACCACTTTTAACTGTTGCCCCTTTTTTAAAATATATCAGCACCTATAAACATATTTTTTTATGCGTTTTTATGGGAAAAAGCACTCCAAAAGACGCCTCCTATTCAGGTGTAAATGAGCCCTAACTTAGAGGTTTCCATATTTAGAAGCTAAGCTAACAGTGCTTCCATTGGTATTAGTTAGACTGGTCTTGTATGATGCACTTCATGATACAATGATACATTAATCTGAACATTTTCTCATCCATATATACCTATGGTGAAGGTTAGCAAGAAGAGGGTGAGGATGGAACAGTGTTAAACATCACTGCAGGTTTAGACTACACTGAGTTTGTAGTCTGTAACCATGGAGACCCAACGGTGGAATCTTTTTCATCAAGACTGTTAGAAACAGTGTTTCATTTTTTTGTTTACACTGCATTCAAGCAATGAAGGTTTTTGCAAAAGTGCATAGAAAATACAAGTTCAACCATCACCAGCTTACATGTACATCATTAAAGTATCAAGGGAACTGAAGGTATTGAGTTTTTTTATGTAGATACTGGATAAAAGTCTGTGGCTCGTTTATCTGTGGGATACGACTTCCAGGATTCAGACAGTTAATTCCTTAAGGAATTAATTTACAAAGAGAAAAAAAAGTTCTGGTTTTGCCCAGTTGAAATACTCGCTCTGCCAGATTCTTCATCTCTCACCATCTGGAACACGCCGCTCTTGGCAGTCGTGTAAATCATGAGCTAGAGTGATCAATTTTAAGAAAGCAATGAAACGTTATCAAGATTTTAATTCCATATTTTAAACATATGGCAATATTCGGCCTTAGAAAATGAATAGGAGCATTTGCCAAAATCCCAGTCCATAAAAGCATGCAATATTTAACATCACGTTGTTGTTACTACAGCCATAATGGAATTTTAATATAATCCACAAACTGAATCTAATGATCCATTCATGGTACTTGTGGTGTCACTAACTTATGAGCACCCTCAATTGTGTTGTGTTTTATATTAATGAAAACATAAGTTATCGGTAAAAAGATAATTTTGCATGCCAAGTGGTAGACGTACAATAACTTTACTACTAGATGTATAGTGCTGCCGCTATTTTATGCAGCACTAGGGCCTTGGCATGACTGCAAACTCTCTACCACCTTTCACTGTGCCTCAGTTCACCAATAAAACCTAAGTGTATTCACATCTGTGCCGGAATCTGTCTCAGAAACTGCCGAAAATCAGTGGAGAGAAAAGTCTTACATGGAGGCATGGATGTGCAACTTGGCCGAGCAGGTATATGTTCTATCCAAGGAGATCCCTGGTTGTGGCAGATAAAAGAAGTATTGGATCATGGAAATGCAACTGCCTGATCCTTGTCTCCCTTGATATCTGCTATAAGGAAGAGTTACATTAGGTTCACACTAGCGTTCGGGTCCGCATGGGGACCCGAAAGACGGAGAGCCTGTGTGCTTAAAAAGCGGTTACCTGAGGACACACGTGGAACCCCATAGACTATAATGTCAGTAAAAAACTGGTGGAGAGAAAAGTCTTCCTTGCAGGACTTTTCTCTCCACCGTTTTTAGGCAGAATCTACGGCAGAGACTCCAACGCTAGCATTCAGTGCTTCTGAAATTGAGGGGATCAGTCAACATACATCTAATGGGTAAGATCAGCTTTAGAGTCTACACACAAAACCCTATTTATTTTCTGTATACTATCTGTAATTACAGATAGTATACAGACCCATCGATTTTTATGGCTCCATGAACATGACTTTATTTTTCACATGTTCGTGTGAAGACCATGAACGAACTTTAAAATATGGAGCAGGTCCTATTACTGTCGGTTTTATGGGCTGGTCTCATTTTTTCAAGTTTATGGGTATGGATGCCATCTGTGTGCCCTCCATTTGGTTATCCATGGAGCCATACGGACTTTGCAGTCATGTGCTTGGAGCCTAATGTTGTATTCACACAATTTACTACAACTGTGGTTTTGACACAATTTTGTACAATCCACCACAAAAAATCCTATTCGACTGTACTGTGTAAAATTGATATATGTTCTCTTCACACCATAGTTCTTTTACATCAGCTTCTGTTGCTTTTTGACAACCAGAATGGAGTAGCGTGCTGCAGTATTCTGTCAGGTAATGTGCAACATACTTCATGGACCCATTATGATGTGAAGCATGGTGGTTCTCAGCCAAGGCTATCATAGGTACTGTAAAAACAAGGATATGATGTCAAAGTTCACTTATTGCTTCTGTTATACCCATAAAGAGAAATGCTCCTATTCTTGGTATATATTAGGGTATTGCTCTTTCTGTATAGTGTAAAGTCTGCAGTTCGCGAACTATAACTATTTTTTAGGCAGGTCATTTTTAATACAGATTTGATCATTTACTTTCAACACAATGATGTCTATAGAGCTATTGGTGGAGTTGGTGACTGGACAGACAGCACATTTTATCTGCATGTGTCGCATCCTAAACAGATAGCTGGTCCTTTTTGCCAGAAGCTTCTTTTTACCCACTCCCAGTCGTCTTTTCCCCACGGGCCTGCTGTGCCTGAAGCTGTGAGGCTCACATGACGGCTGAGACCAATCAGTGGCCTCAGAAATCTCTGGTAAGGAACTGGTGACGTCATGCATGCATGTCACCAACTCCTTACCAGCAACTGCTGAGACCACTGATTGGTCACAGTGATTATGTGAGCCGCATGAGGCCTTAGTCTTGGAGTAAGTTGTCAATACGCAATATATATGTGAAATAAGTTTTATAGGAGGTTACCTATATGCAGAAATATGCTCCAGGTAACAAGTGGATGACTTCATTTGCTTTCCTATACTACTCACCATTGTAGTATTCACTCTTCTATTGTGACCACCAAGAACACGGTGATATACTGATGAATTATTAAGATTTACAGTAAATGGGATGTAATGATTTAAATTTTCACTTAAGTAGATAATCTTGTTTCCCCAGAAATGTTCTCACCTGCAGGCTCTCGCTCGCTCTGACCTTTCTGGAAATGCACTTGACACGTTAGTTGTGCAGTTTCCTTAATGGCAGTGATGTGAGTTGTTCTGCAGCCCTGCCAGCCATTTCATACTAATCTTTTTTTTTTTTCCTTTAGATTTTTACCACCGCTCTGGTTCCCTAGTGGTACTTGACTCATTTCTTTTATGCATCCAAATCCTTAGTTCACTGAGCTTGGCCTACAGCCCAGAGAAAGCCCCACGAACCTGCCAATTAGCCTTGTCCTTGCTGGAGCTGCCTGTGTTCTCGGATGTGCCTGACTATGCCAGTATACTGAAACAGAAAATCTGTAGCTGGGCTTATATTATAGATCATACTAACCCTATACACAGCGGGCCTTATTCAGAAAACTATTGTAACCGCATAATGGAGCTTAGCTGATAATATCCAGTTAGATCGCCACTGTGTACACTGCAGGCTAGTCCAAAGGCCACATTTCCAAATTGTGCATTCGGAAGGGGCTCTATTTCTTAGCAAGATAAAGAAATAAAAGGAAAAAAAAAAAATCCTGACGTCCTGCTAGGGTTCACCCTCTGCTGTGGTTGCCCACCACTTCTACTTTACAGACCACTGACATAACACACATCAGTCACATGGCCTGTTTGCTGTTCAGTCCCATTCAAATGAATGGGGTTGAGCTGCAATACCAAACATAGCCCCTACGAAATGTACAGCGCTGTGCTTGGTATTACGTAAAGAGGTTGCAGCACTCACCCGAGCACTGCTGTCAAACAGTTAATAGTGGGGGTCTGAGATTTCTTTCCCCCCCCGCTCCCATTAATTTGATATTACAATCCTGGAAAACCCCCCTTTAAGCATTGAGCACTGACTTAAAGGTCTTGTCTGTTTAGTCTTAATTTACTTCCAGTTTTTTTTTTTTGGTTTTGTTTCCCAAGCCGGAATCAAGTGATCAAAGTCAGCAACCGGCCTCTGGCTCACTTTTCTTTCTGCCTACTCTTCCATTTTCACATGTAGGTCATCAGTATTAGATGAGTCAGGTTCTGATATCTGGACCTGTCCTGATCAGGTGTTTCAGCCGGCGGATGCAATGTACTAGATACATGGCTAGAAGCAACCCTGCTCCTATTCAAGTGAATTGGTGGGGGGCTGCCATTTCAGGCGCCACCACTACAGTGTATGGAGGTCTGTACATTGTATACAGCTTCCAGTCCATACAGTGTAACGGTGGTGCCTGGAACTGCAGCCCCACTCCAATTCACTTGAATAGGAGTGGGGCTACTTCCGGTAGCAGAAACTCCAGGTGTCGGGCCCTGACAGATCTGTTATTGATGACTTATCTGATGGATAGTTCATCAGTATCAATTACATTCAGATCCTCGAAACCCCTTTAATAAAACTCATTTGGACATGGGGAAAACATTCAAACTCCATGTAGATTTAGCATTTTAGATTTTGAGTAGAATTTGATCCCAGGGCCTAGCACTGCAGCATAGCAGTACTGACCACTGAACCTCCGTGTTAACCCAATGTGGCTAAAAGATGGAAGTAATAAGCAAAAAACAAGGCAATCCTACTGCTGTACCTGCTGCTTAAGTTTCCTTGCACCATAGATGAGAATTTTTATGAGTCCGTTTATATTACAAATTCAATCTAAGCAAGACAAAAACAAACATAACACCAAAGTGTTATAGTATTCACAAGTATCCATGGATGAGTAGAGTGAAAGCAACGTTTTGTGGCTGCTAGTACACACAGCAGGGAGACTACACGTCATGCAAAGGACTGGAAAGAAAATAAAACTTAAAAACATAAAAGTTCTCCTTGGGGTGTTGTTACTGAGCTTCAGAATAACAATGATCAGAACCATTGCTATACATAACCATATTCCTTAGAAGTGCAAGGACTGTGACTCATAACATAGATACAAGGAAAGAAAGTGAGAATAATACAAGGAAAGACACAAAAAAACAAAGAAGAAGTGGGGGGGGTATTCTTCACCTATTTTTCAGACCTTGTTATGACCTCAGGATTCCCATATTTATTGATTAAGGGATTTTCCCATGAACTTAACCATTTTTATCTTGTTTTTACACAAATAAGAATTAAAGAGCACCTTTCACCACCTCCAACAAGTCCAGCTCTTTACAGGTGCTGCTTCACTGATTCTGGCACAGTTGGAATTTTCTCTCTAGCCTCCACCGTTCCCAAGCAATCAATGCTGTCAGTTTTGATATATCGTATGCTATTTAGGCTCTGTACTGTCAGGAGGGTGGTGTCAGGCAGGAGCACTGAAGGGTGAAAGTGACTCTGAGCTCTGACACTGGCTGCCTCTGATTGGAGCTCTGAATCACTCCCCCTGCCTGACACCGCCCTTCTGACATTACAAAGATTAAATAGCATATCAGGCACCAAAACTCATTGTGCCTATTGCTCAGGAACGATGGGGGCTAGAGAGAAAATTCCAACTGCTGGAATCAGTGGAGCAGAGCGTAGTAACAGATTCTAAGAACTTGAATTGGTGGGGGTGGTGAAAGGTCCTCTTTATTGTATAGCAAGTAATTTTAAAATTGCAGTGTTTTAAAGATTTATCCATCTTCGTGGTGACTATCTGGTAGGTTGCCGGTAGATATGACCATGAATGCAGTAACTTTATATGATCCTGAAAATCAGACATGATTTCCTTATTGTGGCCGGGTTATCTTCTCATACATGTAGTGTCCCTGCCTGATAACCTGTCCACAATAAGGACATCATGCCTAGGTCCTAGACCATAGAAAGTTCTTACCTTTATGGTCATATACATTGGCAACCCATCAAGACAAAAGACTGTTATTAAAGAAATACATTTCTTTCTCCACTCATCAAGTAGAGTTTCTTTTTACTTATTAGTCTATGGAGGGGGGAGGGCACTGCTGGAATGATAGTTGCACCTGCTATTCTGTGAGTACAGGGACTCTTCTAACACTGCTATGTTTCAAGATAAGATTGTGGGCAGAATGAGGCAATAAATGAAGTAACAGCCCCCTCCTTCCCCTCCCCTCTCTATAGACTTCTGTATGAAGAGGTAAATACAACTATGGACTCTATGTAAACAAGCCAACTTAGTGTAGATAAGGAGTAGGAGAACATCCTAATAAGTGGAGAAGGAAGCAGATTTCTTTAATAAGATATAATAGAAAGTTTCTTATATTCACCTGTACTATTCATTTCTAAAAAGTGGTTTGAATTGAAGTTAAACTTTGTCTACATCATCCTATAAGTCTTGAGCGATTTACATACCACGTCCTCATATCCTGTGAATTGAATGTTAAGATTGTTAATTATTAATATCACTAATTCTTGGAAAGGCGCTGTCTCCTTGGCTGCTTGTCAAAGATATGTTAATACAAGAACAAAGCATAATGTTCCACCATGTGCAGACAGATGTAGAACAATTGGTGGCAATTACTGGGAGGCAGCATGTTCCATGTGTGCACACGTTGCCTCTAACATTGTCTGTGTTCTTCAAGCCTTTTAGTCCAGAGAATTACAGACAAAAGGAGGTGTAGATGACTCTGGCCAGGAGGGAAGGTATTTCTTGGCCTTCAGACTGCTTCTGTTTTCAAGAAACACCTTTTGATGAAAAAATAAAGTAAGAGAATATGGAATACTCCAGCTGGGACGAGAGAAGTGCTTGCTGTATTCCTTGAGCAACTGCTTGACCTCATCGCTTCTCAGTACATAAATTGTGTTTTCAATGTGGTTGCCCAAACACAGATGCTAAGGTGTAAGGAGATTCTTCTGTGAGCAATATAGTGATTCTATGGAGATGCAGAAGGCGTTTGCCGCTGGCAGCCGAATGACTTTGTACACGGACTATTAGGGCTGCATTGTACAGCTGGTTACCCAACTGCTTTGTCAAAGGAATCAGCCTAAATGTGCAATGTTGACTTAAAATGATGCTGGCTCCGGAGCATTGAGGTAGATTGGTAAAAACTTACTGTAAATACAAAGAGTATAACAAGCATTTATATTCCAAGTACTTTTAAGTACAAATTACAGTAAGACTTCACCCAGAATTTTTTCCCAGAAAACTGTGGTTGAGTATGGAGACTGATGTGGAATGTAGGGTTGACCTACATTAAAAACACACTAGGGCAGATTTAGGCTGGGTGCACATCTGCACCGGAGTCTCTGTTGGAGACTCCACTGCAGAAACCACCTGAAATCTGGCGAGAGAAAAGTCTTGCACAGAGGACTTTTCTCTCCAAAGATTTCAATATGAAAACAGCAGACACCCGGTGGACCCCATGATTGTCTATGGGATCCGAGGATGTCCGCGAGTAAACGCTGTTTTAGCAGACCCCAATGACGTACACTCGTGTGCACATGTGAACCTAGCCATAATAAGCTAAATAAACAGTCTGCTGTGCACCATATTTGTTATCTATGTTGTAAACGTCACCTGACGAGAGGGCATGGCTTAGGGAGAAAGGCTGTGGTTTACCAACAGTATGTGCCAGAATTGTGCCAATACTTTGGGATAAAGTTAAACAGTTTCTGAATATCAGACGCTTCTCGGGCCTGTGACTCCCCCGTAGACCTACAGTGGGATGCTCTGGCTTTTATAGCTAGCTGATGGGTTACCTGTTCCAGACTATTCTTGACCCTCTGGCTTTGCTCCTTGTGGAGTATTACTGCTCTTTCTGATGAAGAATTTTTGATTGCTTGCACCCCTGGGGTCCTCCCCTGGACCCGGATACTATCGCTGTATTGTCCCCATCCCTCCTTTATTTTTCTCTTCTACTTCTTTCTTCCCTCTCATGCTGTCTTTGTTTTTGTTGTCTCGCCACTCCTTCCCTTCCTCCTTCTTTCTTCTCCCCTTCCCCTCCTCTTCTTGTCCTTTGGCCTCTACTCGGGGATCTCCCCGATCTCTACAATATAAAATGTTGGTGCTGCCGTTGCAGTTGTCTGTTTTCATTGTATTTTATACCTTTTTGAAAATCAATAAACTTTGAATTGAAAAAAGTTAAACAGTTTCTAGGTGGCATAAACTTAGTTCACCAAATTTATCATCCAGCATCAGCCACTTAGATACTTTTGGCTACAATTGGGTCAAATGTCAGGGTTTGACTTCTCTTGCATTGAAAGTGTTCATGGAAGTTGAGCTGCAGTACCTACGCACGGCCACTATGCAGGGACAGGTTCCGACCCCTGTTGTGTATAGTACAGGATTTGGAAATTGCCCTTTACAATCTGGTGCCACCTGTCTGACCTCCACCGATCAGATATTTATGGCCTATCATAAGGATATGTCATAAATTACACATTTTCTGAACAACCCCTTTAAAAGGGTTGTGTACAATTAGAAAACCTGTCCTCTTTGAGTTACAGTGCCTGGACAACAGTTTCATTGTGTAGGTTAAAATTTGGAGGGTGCTAAGCAGATTTCCTCCAGTCCTCCACAGGTTGCCACGGCACACTCATTCTTACACTTAATCCCTACACTTAGGTCGCATTCACGTGTGTTTTGACCTGATTTACTGGTCTGAACAATATGTGGGAGAGGGACTCCTAGCAATACAGTTATCTATGCTGCTAGGAGTCCCTGCCTCTCAGCGACATACTGTCCTGCACTATAATCGGTACTATAATCAGTACTGGACAGTATGTCACTAGGAGACAGGGACTCCTAGCATCATAGATTACTATAATATTAGTAGTCCCTGCCTCCCATCGACATACTGTCCTGTACTATAATTGATACTATAATCAGTACTGACTGGGTTTTATGGGTGAAACTTGGTCATGTGAATTCTCACCAGTAATGGTATCCAGTTACTTGCTATTGCTAAAATTCCCCTTTAATATTTCAGATTGCAACCATATTGCAATTTTTAATATTTGGATTTATACCAACCACCAACCAATAGAGATGTGGGGAAAGATAGGGACCATGAATTTCTATACCATAAACCTTGTGAGTACATTCAAGGAACATAAACCCTTCAGTAGCACATCCCTTAGACGTAATAATACAGTAGTACTACTGTCCTTTGGTGGGAAGGGAATAGAAAAGGCACATGGATTGTGAGCTGCAGTAGAAGCAGAGATTAAGATGAATGTTTTCTCCCAACAGTTGGGTCATATATGTACAGATGCGCCATATACAGTGGGGAAAAAAGTATTTAGTCAGCCACCAATTGTGAAAGTTCTCCCACTTAAAAAGATGAGGCCGGCCTGTAATTGTCATCATAGGTAGACCTCAACTATGAGAGACAAAATGAGAAAACAAATCCATAAAATCACAATGTCTGATTTTTAAAGAATTTATTTGCAAATTATGGTGGAAAATAAGTATTTGGCCAATAACAAAAGTTCATCTCAATACTTTGTTATATATCCTTTGTTGGCAATGACAGAGGTCAAACGTTTTCTGTAAGTCTTCACAAGGTTAGCACACACTGTTGCTGGTATGTTGGCCCATTCCTCCATGCAGATCTCCTCTAGAGCAGTGATGTTTTGGGGCTGTCGCTGTGCAACACGGACTTTCAACTCCCTCCAAAGGTTTTCTATGGGGTTGAGATCTGGAGACTGGCTAGGCCACTCCAGGACCTTGAAATGCTTCTTACAAAGCCACTCCTTCGTTGCCCTGGCGGTGTGCTTGGGATCATTGTCATGCGGAAAGACCCGGCCACGTTTCATCTTCAATGCCCTTGCTGATGGAAGGAGGTTTGCACTCAAAATCTCACGATACATGGCCCCATTCATTCTTTCATGTACACGGTTCAGTCGTCCTGGTCCCTTTGCAGAGAAACAGCCCCAAAGCATGATGTTGCCACTCCCATGCTTCACAGTAGGTATGGTGTTCTTTGGATGCAACTCAGCATTCACTCTCCTCCAAACACGACAAGTTGTGTTTCTATCAAACAGTTCTACTTTGGTTTCATCTGACCATATGACATTCTCCCAATACTCTTCTGGAACATCCAAATGCTCTCTAGCAAACTTCAGACGGGCCCGGATATGTACCGGCTTAAGCAGAGGGACACGTCTGGCACTGCAGGATCTGAGTCCCTGGCGGCGTAGTGTGTTACTGACAGTAGCCTTTGTTACGTTAGTCCCAGCTTTCTGCAGGTCATTCACTAGGTCCCCCCCGTGTGGTTCTGGGATTTTTGCTCACCGTTCTTGTGATCATTTTGACCCCATGGGGTGATATCTTGCGTGGAGCCCCTGATGGAGGGAGATTATCAGTGGTCTTGTATGTCTTCCATTTTCTAATTATTGCTCCCACAGATGATTTCTTCACACCAAGCTGCTTGCCTATTGCAGATTCAGTCTTCCCAGCCTGGTGCAGGTCTACAATTTTGTTTCTGGTGTCCTTCCACAGCTCTTTGGTCTTCACCATAGTGGAGTTTGGAGTGTGACTGTTTGAGGTTGTGGACAGGTGTCTTTTATACTGATAACAATGTCAAACAGGAGCCATTACTACAGGTAATGAGTGGAGGACAGAGGAGCCTCTTAAAGAAGAAGTTACAGGTCTGTGAGAGCCAGAAATCTTGCTTGTTTGTAGGTGACCAAATACTTATTTTCCACCATAATTTGCAAATAAATTCTTAAAAAATCAGACAATGTGATTTTCTGGATTTGTTTTCTCATTTTGTCTCTCATAGTTGAGCGTCTCTGCAGAATACAATGTTACCCACTGCTGTGTAATCGCTGTTGAGAGGGTGGGCCATATTATCCCTAGACTACTGACTTACACAGATGTCCCGTATCTACAGCAGACATTGTTTTTGTTAGGAGTAAAATAAATGGGGTAGAAATAAACCAAAAAGATAACAGAATGATGTTGTTTTTTCCTAAATGAGCCATGTCACGATGTTATGGACGGCTTGTAATCTTTATTTGCAGATAGAAAACACTGATAAGACTGAGCTGTATGTTCTTAATCTCAACATCCATGAAAGTGATATCTATGGTGGCTTCAAGTGCATTTATGCCATTCATTTCAGCAGTATATTTACTCAATAACCCAGACGAAAACATATGATGAATAATATTTTGATCTGTCGTTGTTCCTTTTTGACATACTCGATAGTGTGTCTTACTTTTTACCTCTCCTATGTAGGGCTCTGTTCACTTTTGGCAAGCTTCAGGTTGTGAGTGATCCATTTGGAACTGAACAGTTTTTTGATACATTTTTTTTTCACACCATGGAGCAGATTTATTAAGACTGACATATCGTATACCAGTCTTACTAAAGGCCCCTACTGGATTTATGAAAAGGTATCCGACTCAGCACCAGAATGGAAATCTATACCAGTTAGGAACTGATGTAGATTTCCATTATAATTCACTCCAGAAAACTGGCACAAGATATAATGAATATGTCAGGCCTAGGTGTCCCTGGTCTGCCCCATTCTGCCTACATTTGCATAGTGTGGCAAGCGAGAAGCGAGGCTAAGGTTGTGAAAGACGTTTGGCCCAGGAAAGAGTCTTGCACCAAATGTGTGCCATAATATTATCCTTCTATGCCAGAAAACTTGCATAGAGGGATCAATACATTTCCCCCATATCTTTTGTTTCAAGCAGGGAATCTGATGTGTGAGCTTTTCCATCCAGCCAAAAATAAATATAAAAATATATATATTTTCTTTTTACAAAAACGTATTCAAACTGATGTGAACAGATCAGTATTTTGCTACATCCAGCAATATATATATATATATATATATATATATATATATATATTTATCATTTTCTGCCTGAAAAAAAAAAGCATGGTGTAAAAGAAGCCTCAGTATATATACCTAGGCATTACTTCATCCAAGATGTAGGGGCTTATTGCCCCGCCCTCCACACACACACAAACACACACACACACACACACATGCTATATCTAGCGCCCGGGGCATGTTCCCTGCCTGCTTCCATTAATGTTGACTTTTCTTGGTCTAGTGCCTATTTGTATTGTACATGGTATATAGGGTTATACAATGTAGATATTATGTGTTTTCGTAGCATCCCATTTCTACAAAGAAGACTGACTACATCTGTAATCCACACTAGGTTTGGAAATGGTTGACCTTTTGTAGTTGGATGTCTTCTCCTTGATTTTTATGTACCGTATCAGGAAATCATAAAAGCTTTGTATCTTTTCTTTTAATACCTATGCACTGCTTGTTGTACTAAATCATTGTTCTAAAATGAACAGATTGAACTACTTTTATACCATGTACAGCTGCAGGCAACAGCAAAATATTCATTACTACCCGGCAATTATCAAAGAAAACTTGGACAGACATGATTCTGTAAAAATTATAGACAAAACTTTGATTCTGTATCTTTGATACGTTTAGTGAACCTGAATTGAATATGGTTGTAAAAATGAAAATTGTTCTCCAGCAAAATAGCATTTATTTAATAATTTTACATGGAATACTTCCAGCCTGGTAATTTTGTTTTTTTTATCTTATACTATGTTCAGTAGCGTAAAGTATCTGCATTTACAAAGAATACAGTTGTCTTCTGTAATGAATCTGCTCTCTCCACCTCTAGCAAAGCAGAAGTCACAGCACAATCTGTCACTATCATAAAATCATCAGTCACTGGATAAAATGGGTTGTCCAGGCTTCAGCTATTTATGGCCTGACCACAGAATAGGCCATAAATACCTGATCCTTGAGGGGGGGCCCCGGACCGATCATTTGTATTCAGCCACACCATCATGGCAGCTCAGTTCTCATTGACTTCCCACTGCAGTGACGATGCCTGGCGGCAATACAGGGGATGTAGGTTTCTGCTTCCTGCCCTGTATTGTATATAGAGCGGTGCCGAAAGTGGCTCCGTACAGATGATCAGTCCGGGAACTGAATCTTGGCTCCCCCACCGATCAGGTATTCATGGCCTTTCTTGAGGATAGGCCATAAATAGCTTAAACCCAGGCAAAACCTTTAATGTTATGGAGTCTGGTATTATCTAGTTCTCAAATCCAGTGGTGGATTGAGGTCACTTAGGCCCACCAGATAAAATGATTATGCCAGCCCACCCTCCAACAACCCTTGTTAATAGACCATAGTACCCTTCAAATTTCGTTGTCTTCTTCTGGACCATTACTATGTTAGAGCCTGGGCCCATCAGAGGTTCTTGTGGTACTCTGGATGGCCAGTCCTACTCTGGTCATGTCTACACTGTACTTGATTTGTCAGTATTATAGAGCACATGTATGCTCAGTAGGAGGCTGTGCTTTGGAATGACAATTTTATACAAAAAATATTTAAGAAGTTTAAAGATTGTTGATCTTGGTGAAGTGTTGACAACGTATTTCATTCTAACATGAGGTGGTAAAGTTGAGTCATAATGGAAATCTAGATGCCACTATCATAAAAAATTGTCTCCCCCCAGTACACCAATTCTCATACTGGTCATACATGTTAGATGTATACTGTTCAAGCCCACCAATTGTAATGGGATTAAATGACCATCTACTGTGTATGGGGCCTCCCAATTCTATCCCAACAGAGCAGGTGTTCGGAAATTGAAGGATCCAACATCTGGATTTCAGCATAACTGATCCTTTTGTTCTTTGTTACTGCCAGTGTCTGTCAGTGACGTTCTCCACTCCCCGTTTACAGCCGATACAACTGTGCATGTGTAAGGGATGGGGGTTCGTCTGCTAAAACAGCGGACACCGCGGACCATATAGACTATAATGTCCTCCATGCAGGTCTTTTGTGTCTGCTGATTTTCGGCAGAGTCTCCGTCGCAGATGTGAACCTTATCTTACATTTTTTTAAACTAGGTGTCAGGGTTAAAGTTTTGCCTTATATTTTATTGGTTTAGGTTTATACAACTTAACTAAACATACATTTGTATTATTCTAGGTAATATGACAATGGGGAGTCTCATGTTTTACCTCCTACCCGATCTTTCCGCTCTTCTTCATTATTTGCTGTTTCGTACAGATGATTGTACAGAGGGAAATAAACATTTTTACATGCTTGTAATTATATGGTGTCATAATATTGCACAGGGTTTGGATGACACGTTTAAGACCTGACATTTGCGTTGCCAAGGCAAATGGCTAGTTTTAAGTTTCATCTTGGTTTCCTGCCTCTGTTTTTAAGACATCCAAGGATTAGTAGTGTTCTGTGCTCTTCCCTCCCAGGAGGCAGAAGCTGAGCCTAATATTGCTCTTATACAGGCACCTGCGGCCTGGAAGATTAAAGGCATCCCTATGAGGGACTATACTATGCTCTCATCAGCTTTGGGGGGGGAGCAAGTTCATCTATTATCTTGGAAAGACACATTTTTAAATAATAGCTACAAAACCCTGAGAAAACCAGAACCTTCGAGAAGCTGAGGACAAATGCCAAAAAGATCAAGCTATTATGCTTTTCTGTGCTTAAGTTTTTCCATTTGTAGAGGAATCCAAAATATTACTATGTTGTTTGCTATGTTGGATCGATGTTTTAGGGACCATTCTTGGGCAAGAGAACCAGATTTGTGTAGTACTGAATTAGAAATTCTGTTTAGCGCAGATTTAGTATTGTGTTAAAAAATGTTTCTCTGTTGCATAATATACAGTTATCTATATGAACAAAAGTACCAAAAATAACTACAAACCACATGTACAAAATATAGTAAAAAGTGTATGGGACGTTGAATTTATGTTAAATAAAGACCTCCTTTGGGGGGGGGGGTTCCTTTAAAAAAAAAATGTAATGGTGCTGAAAATCCATCCCATGAAAACATGAAATGTGTTCTAGATAAAGGATTGGCCTTCCTGAAAACATATGCCTTCTGAGGAGGATTCACCGCATGTTAGGGAAGCCATACTACATGTGTTTTTGCCCTAATTATTGTCTTATTTTTATTTTCTTTGGTAAACTAGATCTGCTTTTTTGGAAAATGAACATCACACTACCAGTGGCGTAAATAGATATCATGGGGCCCCATAACAAAAATCTGAATTGGAACCCCCTTCAAAAAAAAAAAAAAGTTGAAGGACAGTGGTTGTAGAAATACTTGTGGAAATTTCTGCCTACCATATATGGAGGTAGATGTGGCGCCCCTTGGCACATGGCCCTTTTTGTGTCTTTCTTTTTTTTTGTGCCCCAGTCGACACTTTTTATGAAATTGGGCAGAGCTAGGCAAGAAGCAAAGCGGGCCCCCAGATTTACTATAAGCCAGAAAACTGAAATGTTTGCCGCTTCCTGACTGGCATAAATTTCAGTTCTGGCACACAAGACCTTCTGTTCAGAGGCCTGGTCTTCTTAATAGTTCTGGTACAACTACCGCTACTGGGGAATGGCTTAAGACTGGTGTACAAAACGTCAGTCTTAATATATTCCCTCCAATGTATTTTCTCTTGATATTTTTAAGTAAATGCGTTTGAAGAATAAAAAAAGAAAAAACACTCAGCAACAATTACAACAATGGTGTGCCCACCTCTGCCTACAGCGGCCACTCTCCAGTTGGCAGCGAGCCTTTCAGTTGCATTTTTTTCCACCACCTCCCTTATTTGACTATATACTGACCTCCTGCTGCTTTTGTCATTAAAGGGTTAATGACCTCATGACAGGGTAGGAAGACATGTCTGACAAACTGTAAGATAAATCTCAGTGAACAGAGCAGGGAGGAAAGATTTATGACACTTGGTCTGCCAGACATCAAAAGAACGAGTGGTGTTGTGAGCGGCACCTGCAGGCCCCCTCCCTCCATGGGCCCCATGAGCCCTATGACGAATATGCAATGATTGGGAAGGGACATTCCTAGGACTATCAGTTCCCAATCATTGCCCTGCTTTTCATCCCTTGTGGATGAGGCTTTACATTCTTTGCTTGTTTTACAGCTGTCTTTTGTCCGTGTACAACTGGACCATTCCCTTCTATAAAGTACTATACAAGTTCAGCTTATCTGTTTAATAGTTCTGTCTGTTCCTGGGTGACAACCAATATGAATGACATTATCGCTTTCACAGGGGTTGACTTCTTTATCCTGACTGATGAGTTTTGCAGAAATATGGGCGCGTATATGGTTTGTCACTGCATAACTATTCAGATTTGCTCTGCTGGAGCTTGGGAATGCTAGGTGACAACTCCTATTGGCGTTTGCTGAAAACTGATATATTTAATTAGTATGGAGAAATAGTAGGTCTGTCTGCCAGTAACCTTCTTTTTTATTTTGGAGTATGTTAAAAGGGTTCTCACGGTTCTATTGTGGGTGAACCATGGGTTTTGGTGCTGGTTCTGACCTGGGTAATGTGATCAGAACCAGCATCTGACACCTTAGTCACTCTATTTCTTTCTTCCTCTGCCGTGCACACACCTTTATTATTGGGGATGCTTTACTATTATACTAATTTATTCAGTAATCCCCTATGATACAGGCTGCTAGCAGTGAACACAGAAAAGGAAAGAGGAGGTGGAGCAACGTGGTAGCTGGCTGGGTGCTGGTTCTGATCATGAGACCTGGGGTTGGAACCTGCTTGGAAGTCTGTGGTTCATCTGCAATGATTGTAGAGAATATAGAAACCCTCCCTTGAGAAACACTTTAAAGAAGATTTTTCACAATCTACAATTCTTTGCATCCTATGGTAGATGCCAGTCCACTGATTTGGGCACAGTTGGAACTTCTGTAACCCCCACCGTTCTTGAGCCATCAGTGCAGTTAGTTTCATTACCCAATATGCTAACTAGACTCTCTACTGAGTCTAATCCAGCCCAAGAGCATCCACCTGACAGTACAGAACCTAATTAGCATATTGGGTGGTAAAGTCACTGTGCTTGATGCTCAGGAATGGTGGAGACTAGAGCAAAAAAAAAAAAAAATCAACTGGAACAGAATCAGTGGATTCGTGCCTAATGAAGGATACAAAAATTTGGAATTGGTGGATGTGGTGAAGGACCTGCAGCAGTACTAGATATAGAGCCCTTAATTGTAAGGAAAGGTGTGGGTACAGACAGTCGGACCATGATTGATCAGTAAAATACAGTCATGGCCATGTGTTGACACCCTTGAAATTTTTTCAGAAAATTAAGTATTTCTCCCAGAAAATTATTGCAATTAAACATGTTTTGTTATACACATGTTTATTTCCTTTCTGTGTATTGGAGCAACGCAAACGCAAAAAAAAAAAAAAAACTGAGAAAAAAAGCCAAAAATTATATAATTTCACGCAAAATGCCAGACAAAATTACTGGCACCTTCAACTTATTATTTGGTTGCACACCATTTGGAAAATATAACGGAGATCAAGCGGATCCTATAACCATCAACAGCTTCTTACACATCTCAACTGGAATTTTGGACCACTCTTCTTTTGCAAACTGCTCCAGGTGTCTCAGATTTGGAGGGCGCCTTCTCTTCTCCCAACAGCAATTTTAAGATCTCACCACAGGTGTTCAATGGGATTTAGATCCTGTCTCATTTTTGGCCACTTCAGAACTATCCAGCGCTTTGTTTCCATCCAGGACACAAACCCAGATTTCTGACACTGAGCCCTACATTGTGACCCAAAATCCTTTGGTAATCTTCAGATTTCATGACGCCTTGCGCACAGTCAAGGCACCCAGTGCCAGAGGCAGCAAAACAAACTCCAAAACATCTTTGAACGTCCACCATATTTGACTGTTCGTACTGTGTCCTTTTCTTTGTAAGCCTCATTCTGTTTTCTATAAATAGTCGAATGATGTGCTTTACCAAAATGCTCTGTCTTGGTCTCATCTGTACACAAGACGTTTTCCCAGAAGGATTGTGGCTTACACATGTACATTTTGGCAAACTGTAGTCTTTCTTTTTTTTTCAACAATTTTTCTCTTCCATCCACGTCCAGGGAGATTAGCTACAGTGCCATGGGTTGTAATCTTCTTGATTATGTTGTGCAGCATGGACAAAGGGGCCTCAAGATCTTTGGACTTGTAACCTTTAGATTGTTGATATTTTTCTACAATTTTTGTTCTCAAGTCCTCAGACAGTTCTCTTCTCTTTCTGTTCTCCATGCTTAGTGTGGCATACACACACATGCACACACACACAATGCAAGGATTGAGTCAACTTCTCTCCTTTTTATCTGGTTTCAGGTGTGTTTTTTATGTTGCCCACACCTGTTATTTGCCACAGGTGAGTTTGAATGAGCATCACATGCTTGAAACAAAGTTATTTACCCTCAATTTTGAAAAAGTACCAACAATTTTGTCTGGCCCATTTTTGGAGTTTTGTGTGAAATTATGTCCAATTTGCCTTTTTTTCCCTCCATTTTTTTATGTTGTTCCAATACACACACATTTTCTGGAAAAATTCAGGGTGACAACACTTACAGCCATGACTGTATGAAATTTACTAGCGATAAGCCTTCACTTACTTTAGTCAGTAAACAAAGTTAAAACTTTGTGATAGATAAGTTTATGAGAAAAATCCTCATAGCTGCTGCTCTTAGGTATACATCACTTTGACAGTACATAAATAATATGGCTGGGAGAGTAGCGCCTCTCTGACACATTACTTGTCTGATAAGGGTTTTTTTTTTTTTGTTTTGTTTTTTATAATTTTAAAAAATGTTGTACGGTTCAAATTTAGCCTGATTTTTCTCTCTTTTTTGTTTACATCTGTATTCGTTTTAGTCTTTATTTGATTGTATATAAAATTTAAATACATTAAAAAAAAAAAAAAAAAAAAAAAAAACAGGAATGTAAAAAGATGTTAAAATTAATTTTCAGCCTCTGGAGTGACTGAAGTTGGTCTGTTCTTGTTATCAAGTTACTTTCAGAAGCTTTCCCCTACAATACAGGGTGGTCCGGCTTCTCAAAGGTGAAGAGACAGGTTTACTAGGGTTGCTTGCTTTCCTGCCATTGTCCCGGAGATTTCCATGATTTATATGTCTCAGCTTTTGTTATAAATAGGAGGAATTAAGTCTATTTTCAGTCTTTGGATCTATGTCAGTCTCAAGGAGAGATGTTAAGCAATCCGTTTTGCAATAGTCGAAAACTTAAGCCAAAAAAAGGAACTCAAAAAAAAAGATTCCAGTTGTCTAGACCACATCAGTCCACTGTGCATGCAGATTGTTATCCAGGAAAAAATCAGCGTCCAGTTCATGAACCTTCTGTCCGGGGTCTGCTCTGTATGTTTGATCGCTGTGAACGTTCATAAGCGCACATTGTAATTTGGATCCATATACGAGCCAAGCGAGCGAGTCACCGGATAGTTGATAAAATGCTTTGTTTATTGAATACTTGGCAACATACTCATGGCTTGGGTTTCTAAAACTTGTACATCTGTATTCTTCTTATTATAAGACCAATTATGATAAAAAAGTAAATCGAGATACTTACTGAATAATTGATACCAAGTTAATACCTATTAAGGCAATAATCTTTTCATGGAACATGATTATTGTATTATGCAAGTTAAAACTACATAGTTACCCCCAGTAGCCCCATTGAAGTATTCAAAAAGTCTGACAGCATGCTCACGACGTTGTTGTGTTCAGGACTGGGAAAAACGGAACCGATCGTACATGGACAGTGTCCACGTACCATTGGATGGCCCCACACCGACCTGTGAAAATCACAGTCATGTGCCATAGAAGTGAATAGGTCCAAGAGCTGTCCTTTAAAAAAAAAAAAAAAAATTGGACAGCACACAGACAAAAAATACACTCAGGTTAATGGGGCCTCAGAGTTGGCATCTTGTGATACATTGTATTGTAAATCATTGACTCCTACACTTTGGCAAGGGAGCCCTAAGCTCCCTTTTCTACTGTTCTCCTCATTCTATGATGTCATCGCACTGGCATGCTTCAGGCCACGCAGGCAGAACATTCAAAACATAGACTGGTAGAGGTTTGGTCTTCACGGGACAGCCTTTGGGTTTAACAAGGAGATGTAGTTAGGTAAGTGAATGGTCACCGAGTGTGAGCATGACACAATTATTTTCGGTTGCAATGAGCGTAGCACTATTTTGGGCACAGGGAGTGTGGCCCAATTTTTTTTGAGGGGGACATTGAGCTTGACACAGAGAGTTACACTACATCATGGGTGTCCAACCTTTTGGCATCTCTGGGTCTTAATCGAAGAAGAAGAGTAGTTGTCTTGGGCCACACACACACAACAAAAAAATACACAAACACTAATGAAATCCAATGAGCAAAAAAAGAAAAAATATCTGGTCTGGTGGAGGTAGTTGCAGTTGTCACCTCCAGCACGTGTGATGTCTGGTGGCAAGTCTACTGTCTGTGCTTGGAAAATAGCACAGCACCGCCGACTTACATGCACACAAATAGCGAGAGCATTTGTATGTTTCTCTTATGTATCATGGGTGAGACATAATCCCAAAAAAAAAATTCATAATGTTTTGCGTAAGTTTATGATTTTGTGTTGGGCCGCTGGTTGGGCACCCCTGCATTACACTACACTACACATTTTTAATTTTTTTTTCTTCTTACTTATAGAGATAGAAAGGGACTAGATTTGAGATGAGTTGGTTTAGCAGTTATAGTCCATAATACAATGATGTGATGCATGTAGTTGAACTTTTTTTTTTGAGTCCAAGGCCATTTTAATCCTTCTTGTCCTAAATTCACATTGTTGGCCTAGACCCATCTCTGGCGCAGATTAAATAGTGTACTAAGAACCTCACATTTCTATACACAGGAACTGACTATAACTCTGATTCAGTTTAACTTCATATATTTAATGTTTGCAAATGTCTTAACGCCCTTTACAGAGAGTTACTGCTTTTTTATACTTATAATAATCCTACATTTTAGTGACATATAAGAAGTTAAAGGGATCCTCTGGCATATTAGCATTTATCTAGAAATAGGCTATTAACTTTTGATTTGTGGAGTCTTACCTTGATCATGGGGCTATGGCTCTCCTGCAAACCCAAGCTTCTTATTGCTGCACCTTGTCAGTACGGCCCACTCTGCCTGGTGCTGCAGTTTTTACCATTAACTTGAATAAGATGAGCAGCTCAATGAGGAGGCGCCACCATTGTCCTAGAGGTCAGACTACCACTGATCAGTCATTCATGGCCTGAGGATAGGTAATCTGTGTTTACGTTTCAAGGAATTCCTATGTATCAATCATCTTATGATTTAATAATGAATAGTAATAAAATAAATCTTATAAATTAGGAATTTATTTGTAAGAATCTTTATTTTTTGGAGCGTGTTCACAGTAGTTCAGATCAATTCCCTTTTGCTATTTTATGTTCAGCAATAATATAGACAAGTTGTCCGTTCCTACTGCTCAGTCTGTGATCGACTCATTCGTAAGATTTTCTCAGTGTAACATTGTAGAAAAACTCGCTTGTCTTGGCATAACATGTCAGCGAGCGCTTTTGTGTTGCAGCTAACATTTCCAGATTTAAACCTCAACTTTATATTCGGATCAGCCAAAGCAAATAGGTATGTTAGCATACGATCTGATGTCACTCGGTGATTTGCAGCATAAATTAATGTACACAAATTCATAAAACCAGCTTGGTTAGAGAAATAAATGACATCATTCAGAACGCCGTCAGAAAAATCATAAAAAGAAGGTTCTGAACATGGGCAGCGGTGTTAGGATGTGAGCTATTACTTACAGCCTCAATACTGTAAGTACTTAGTTAAGTCTCAGAAGTTTCATCGTAAGCTGAAGAAATTCTTGGAATATCAAAGAAAAATAATGTTAACTTCCATTAGGGTCTTTGCAGCAGATCCTGTAAACTGCACTGTATCTGCCCTAGGGGATGTCCAGATTTTGAACTACGCTTTGTATGGGTGTACACAGTCTTAAGAAAATGTGGAGGAAGTATTTCTTACTCTTACATAGTAGAGGGTTTGCCCCTTGAAGACATTGGGTCAGATAAACTCAAACTTTCTAACTTTTAGACAGTACAGAGTTAGACTAGACTGTCTTAAACTGCTCCAGATTTTCCATTGTGTCTGGTGCTGTTGGATAATCTGGCATACTTTTTAATCACTTATTAATTGGCTACGTTTCCGACATAATTGTGGTGCTGAAATTATGGCGCAATTTCCAAAATTGTGGCACAATGTCTGCTGCTCATTTTGGCATATTAACACAACACCCCTTTTCAACAAGCCTTTCCCACATGTTGTACAAGGTGCACAAACTATTAAACCGTGTCTAAAACACATAAAAATTGGATGTAATGCTTTTAGGCCAGTTTGTTGGCACAAATTCTGGTCTTATCGGATTGTTGCTGGTCTGGCAGAGAAAGCTGCAGCCAGTCATACAAATGCTGGTCGTTCAGATGAATGGCTGTCTATAATACATGGAAGAGCCAAATCTGTTAGCCATTGTTTCTTGTTCTTGTTCTCAGATATGACTTAAATTTGCTATGTCAGAAACATCCAGCTCCAACTGACTGTATACTTCCCCTGTAACATGTGATGTCCAAATACCTTAATATGGCATATGGGAAGGAGTAACAAAAGAAAGAAGACTTGTGTTTTCCCCGCTGTAAGCCAGTCTACAAGATTTTCCTGAAACAATTTTGTGGAAATCTCAGGGTTTAATTTCCTGCTGATCTGTTCCATTTTCAGCTAGGGAGTGACTGAGGGTGGAGCTTCATCAAGGGGCAGTGCTCACCAATTATTATGTTCTACTACAGATAGGGGAGAGGCTCCTGCTGCAGCCAGTTTCTTACTGCCAGCCAGGATTGTGTGAAGAGAAGAAGAGGGCACTTGACTGATCATACATTTGTACGTATAGAGATATTACAGTGAATTCCCTAATGCCATATGGACAAACCTGAATAAATGCATTAGAGGAGATTTATGAAGACTGGACCTTTCAGACAGCCAATCTCCTGCGTAGGCGGAGGGTAATCATGATTTACTAGGTGGCACACACCGCCTCAAAATCTGGCACAACCTCTGCCGGGCTATGCACCTACACTGAAAGCTATGCAAATGCATAGCTTGGCTAGAGTTCAGGCATCATGTATGACAGTTTTCTGGCATAAATAATGATAAATCTAGCAGGGCTGATGATCTCGCCCCTACACACCCTTGCCATGGTCCTTTCAGAAAGTGGAGAGGGCATAAGAACACCAGTTGCTACAAAAATTGTTCCCGAGCTTTGTGACATTTTTACACAAAAAAAAAGGTGATGTATAGCAATAATATATCTCCCTCCAAAACTTTCCAAAACATTATATTTTTTGTGTGAATTTTTTAATGTAGAAGAAAATCTCTAACTCCCTAACTCTTTATTTTAGGCGTGCCTTAAATTTAGGCATTCTTCGAGATCCTGGATCTGAAGTAGAAGACCGGCAATACCAAATTGACTTGCAGTCAATTAACATTGGGACGGCTCAATGGGAACAGCTGAAACCAGAAAAGGAGAGTAATCATGGAGGTCTACTAGTCGAAGCAGACCGAGGCTCTCAGAATCCAGCACTGGAATGGAACATGGCTAGCAGGTAAGATTAACTGCTGCATCATCACTAAACACGCCCATCCTGCATTCAGCTCCTCCCTCTGGGCAGTGTGAGGATCAACTGACACTGGGAGGATCAACTCACACTGCCCAGGGGGAGGAGCTGAATGTAGGATGGGCGTATTTAGTGATGATGCAGCAGTGCTCAGTAATAGAAGAAACTCCCCCTGTGCTCCAAAATTCTCATTTGAATAAAGAATAAAAGTGCTTGTTCTCCCCATCCCTGGGGCTCTGAAACATAAGAGAGGTATGGTTTCTATTCTGCTAACAGCATCTACAGGTCTATGGGATTGGTCTAAAGTAGCTGGGGGCAGTGATAGACTCCCTTTAATACCAAACTACATGAGCTTCAAAACTTCCCTAAAATCACATGACCTGATCACATTGTACTACACCTCCGCACACTACACTAACTTATCCTATTCCATCCTTCTTACTCTATTCCTCACATCCTGGCCCCTCCATTTAGAGGTTACCCTACGCTCCATGCATTTAGTATCTGTATATTCCCAAATTCCAGCTGGTGACAGCTCATACAGGTTCAGTTATATGACCTTATCTATTAATAGATGGCTGGACCTTTGTACCAAACAAGCCCTCTGCCCTCTTGTCTCCCCCTATCTCCTCCCAGACTGTAAGCGCTCGCGAGCAGGGCCTCTCTCCTATTGTTTGATATGTTAATTTCCTCGTCACATTGTAATGTCAAATATTGTCTGTTCATGTCCCCTCTGATTTGTAAAGTGCTGTAGAATATGTTGGTGTTATATAAAGTTATAATTATTATCATTATACAGTACTTCCAAAATCAAAATTTCCTTGTCATCCTGAACCCTTGTGCATTACCTATGTGCAGTCTTTTTTCCCTGTAATCTTTTGTTCTGTAGACTTTTCCCGACTTCATTGTCTAGCACAGGTTGCTGAAGCTTCTTTGACATCCATGTTGGCTTTCATGGAGCTTATATTTATATGCCCCTTCACCTCTAGTGTGAACCTATGCTTGTAGTATATGAAACATGATCTGGTGGTAGGAATGTGTCAAAGAAACATGGGCATTCACCATAATAAATCTCTTATAATGAAGCAATAATAATAATACATTTTTATTTATGTAGCGCCAACATATTCTGCAGCATTCCACCAATTATAGGGTTCATGTACAGACAAAGTGGAACATTACAGGGTAATAAATTAATTGACACAATAGGAGTGAAGGCCCTGCTCACAAGAACTTGCGATCTAGGTGGAAGGAGTGACATAAAAGGTAAAGGTACTTATAGATATTAGGTAACACAATGAAATAAAGCTGTATTGGCGGTAACCGGCCAGTGTCCTTTTATGTACCAATTCAAAGTGCATGCAGTTTTACACTTCAATAATGTAGGATAATGTTGAGGGTGTGAACAGAGGAAGGTTAGTTTGGAGAGTATATATGCAGAAGTGTTAGATTAAGAAATGTGATAGGCCTGTCTGAAAAGATGTGTTTATAGGGTATGTTTGAAGCTCTGGAATTTGAGAGTTAATCTGATTATCTAGGGTAGCGCTTTCCAGAGAACTGGTGCAACTCGGGAGAAGTCTTGGAGATGGGAGTAGAGGTTCTAAGTGTTAGATTCAGGTCATTGGCAGAACAGAGAGCCATGGGTAGGGGGTTAGAAATGGAGGTGTAGCGCTATGGAGCTCTGTGAAAGAGAGTAGTAATTTTAAATGGTATTCTATAGTGAACAGGCTACCAGTGCAGTGACAACGATGTCCATGTCTCCTTATTAGGCCAGCGCTTGATAAGTGTTTTGCATCAGTATATGTAAGCCAAAACCAGAAGTGGGTCCAACATGCAGAAGAGGTGCAAATCTTTCCATTATACTTTTTCTTGTGAAGGGTCTGCTTCCGATTTTGGCTCACAAATACTGATGCAAAATACTGAATACATGTGAGAGTGTTCTAAGGTAGAGAAGAGACTTTCTTGTTCTGGAAAACACATTGCATACATTAAAGGGGTTTTCCAGGCTAAATATTAATGACTTATCCATAGGATAGGTCATCAGTTAAATATTGGCAGGGGTCTGACATCCAGGCCTCCAGGCAATCAGCTGTTTGAAGAAGCTGCTATGTTCAGGTGAGAGCTTCAGCCTCTTCAGTACTTACAAAGCACAGTGCCATACATTTGTGCAGCAGCTGTGCTTGGTATCGCTGGGCAGCCCATTCACTTGCATGGGACTGACCTGTGATTAGTCCATGTGACAGATGAGTGTGACCTCTCTTGGCCTATGAAGTGGAAACGACTCTTAGGAAGTGCTGCAGTCCCTTCATTAAGCTGATGCGTGGGGGTCTCTGGTGTCAGCCCCCCATAGATCTTCAATTGATGACCTATCCTAAAGTTACCAATGATGTCAGTGGGTGCCATGTTATAAAACATATCTTTTGCAACATCCCTGGAAGTATTAGCTTTCGTCAGCCAGATCTGTGGGGATCAGCTGATCAAGTAGCAGTATCCAGTCTATTTACAAAGATAATAGACGATCCTATGAATACAATTGTCTCTTGTCAGGTTTTTCAGAACACACCGTACTTTCTGTCCATGTTGGTGGTCTGAGAAACCCACATCATATGGTCTTTGCAAATATGGCAGCCAGAAACACAGAGGCTCCGACTGACAAGTGAAATACTTCTGGCATATTATATATGAACAACACATCCTTCTTCAGCCCATGATAGATATTAGCAGCGATCCAGATTCCGTCATCTCAGCTGATCAGAGCTTTCCAAATACAGCCGTATAATATGATTCAGTTGTACTAGTGGATAGCGGCGTGGTTTGTTTGACATGGCGTAGATGTGCCTATTAACACCCATGAGTAATAAGCTCCTGATTATTTGTTTTACTGCTACACGCGTTCCAATCAATATAGGCAGATTATCTCAAGGAACATTAGCAACGGGCCAAAGTTTACATTTCCAATTTTGACTCATGCTTTCTGTATACATAGCAGTGGTATGTTTATTAGAATAGGCCAGAGGACGTGATCAAATAATGTATAACATTCCAGAATTCATTATCTTCCCTATGATGTGGAGTTGTGCGTTCTGTAAGCGCGCAGAATCTATAACTTACACTTTTGTAATAACAAACCACAGGTGGGCCGCCATAATGCATACGTTGGATTAAACAAAAAGCTTTAAGGAGCTTGCAAGTTGGGTTTTGCACTTATCTTCCACAAACCACCAGATAAATTTGAGAGAAACCTAATACTGCTGTTTGAATGGCACTTAGAAGAAAGAAATCCTGGATCGGTGACAGATAAAATATACTGAACAGGCTTCTGCTTTCAAGTATTATCAGAGAGGAAGACAGCGTTCGGCACAGAACAAAGTAGCACAGGAGTATGTTTGGCAGAATGACTTGATCATGTGTTGATCTGTGTTTACATGAACATGTAGACTTAAGAAGAAAAGGGCCAAACAAATTGATATTCGGGAAGATTTTTGTTGTCCTTCCCTATCACCCCCTCCTCCCGGTTGTAAAGTTATCATATTGAACCCTGTAATTTTATTTAGACTAGAACACTGACTTCTCAGGATACATTGACCAGCTGTTGAGAGAGTTTACGACTCAAGTATGTCTTCACGATACCCTCCAGATTTCATTTTTAGGTCGCATTTTGATGAACATATGGTGCTATAACATGAGTTTAGTAGAGCCTTGGGATCCTAGTTGTCCAGACCATGCTTTTTTCCATAAGATGGCTGTAGACACAGTGGCCAAATATGGGATCATGCCTTCTCACAGTGCATATGTTTTCTTACGTCTAGGACCTGTGCACTATGTTTCAATAGAAGATGCATGATGACTTGTTTAGTCAGATGTTACTTTATCTACAGCCATCCTATGGAAAGGACTTCCTTCCAGAAAACTGTAAGAGGTTGGCTGAGGGTTGGCATGACTTGAAAAATGTAGAAAACATCAGGCAGAAGAGGTATAAATAATGCACTAGTAAGTGCCTTGTCACAAATTGTTGTAAAGATGTGTACACCTCCTCATAAATGAGGCACACCCTCTGCCGATGCAGGAGATAGGAAGACTAGCGTTGAATATGCCAGTCTTCATAAACTCCCCCACCCACCCCCAAGTGTTTCAGTTTGCAGGTGCAAGCATCTAGTTATGTGGTCGTAACTACGTAGTAATCGTAGTCATTAAGCCCTAGATGTAGCCCTAACCTAAAAATGGCCTTTTTCGACCTATAAGAGGTGGTACAAAGAAGCAGCTTCCTTTCCATGATGAGGTCTTTTTACAGTCAATTTGTATACTCTGCCTTAGCTCTGAAGGGGTGCTATGTCTCCTTAAGGAGACAGTCTTTGCAGGCCACTTTTCAGTGTTCAGAATCTTACAGACCATACTGCTGGGAAAAGAATAAGCAATGCAGATGGGTCTTCCGTCCTTTTGGAGGAGATATTCTGGTGTGGTTTAATCCCTGATCATGTCACTAGGTTTCTTGCAAACCAAAACTTAATCTATAGGGAACTAACCTCCAAAAAGGTGGCACTAGAGAAAGTTTCCTATTTCCCATGAATTTGAACTTGTTTGCATATTCTGTTCCCTACACTTTCCCTTGTAACCTTATCAAACATTTTCATTATCCACTAGAGCATAAAAATATTTAGCAAATTGTGCTCATCTTTCTTCCTAGAAGCCATAAATTTTTCATAAATATTTTGGAAGACTATTTAGTAAAGTCCGACATGGAACGCTCATAATTATGAGATTCGTGATGGTTAGATTGTGAAAAGTCTATAAATGTATCAGCCCCTATCACCCGGCACTAAATCTTCAGCCTTCAGTCCCATATGTGCAGTTGATGGGGATTCAGAGTTCATCAGGCAATAACTCATCTCTCCTCCTTGTTCTCTATGAAGAGCGACCAGACAGCAATCTCTTCCTCTGACATGAACTAGAACAGTGACTAGCATGAAGCGCTCCTGTCCTGCCAACTCCAGTTGTTTCAAAGAAATTGCTGCTGGCCTGAATTACATAGCGAGTATCCGAAAATACATCCGACAGATGGGCTCCGTCAGTGCAGAACAGTAACGCACTCTTGTAATTGGCCATGTCATACTGTAGATCCCTATAAAGGAACAAGGAACGACAGCTCCCTGTTTGGTTTTCACCACACCCTTTTTATTCCATCTTTGTCCAAAGTAGCCCCGAAAACAGCTGCGACTATGGTATTACGCTGTTTGGGGTCGAAGCTGTTGAATTGTTTCCAGTCCCTCATTTTTAATACTTTTCTCCATCTGAAATGAGAGAAATGCAGATGTATAATATGCCTTGAGTTATGTTCATTCTCAATAACTTGTGGGTGATAAGGCTGCGTCGTACCCGGCTGCCAGCTCTGCTCTCTCTCATTGGTTGCACATGTGTGCCGCTCATGTTAGAACTATTTAACCTCATAGGAACTTGCTCAGAAAAAAAGGAAAAGTATAATATAAGAATTCTGAAGTATAATTCCTCATAACTCTGTGCTAGATTGTTCCTGAGTCTCTCCTACTAGAATAAAGTGGTTTGTTGGTGTAAAGCTACATTCACATTTGCGCCAGGGTCTCCATTGGAAACCCTGTTGTAGAGCTGCCAAAAATTGGTGGAGAAAAACGTTCTGCACCCTTTCAGTTTAAAAATGATGGACACTCAACGGACCCTATTAAAGTCAATGGGGTCTGCCAAGATCCGGTGTAACCCACAGTTTTAGCGGTCCGCCTCTTCATTGTTTGGAGAGTCAGCGTTAGTGTGAATCTAGCCTAACCAGTGTGTTGTGTGTTCCTACACAGTCTGACACTACCATTGGAGTGGTAACATCCAATAGTCAATGTATTCTTGGATTTCTAAGAGGAATAACAGAGGAACGCAGAGCTCTAAAGATGCTCCTGAATTATTATTTCACTTGGAGCACAAGTATTTAGATGCCTGGGGAGTCAATAGCAGGCCTGTGGAGTTGGAAGGACAAACCTCCGAATCTGCATCCTCTGATCTTTCAGCAGCCCGACTCCGACTCCTACTCCATCACCTACTCCTTAATAAAGGGCTGACAGCCACGGTCAGTCAGTAGCAGTAAACATCCTCCAATTCATTAAAACACTAGTGATTGTATTCTTATAAAAGTAAATATGGAACAAATTATGTCTCTAATTAATTATACAATATTAAGAATTTATATATTATAATTAAAAATCATTTTATTTTGAAAAAGGTCACTTTTTTTTTTAACTCACAGGTGCTATTTTTTGGTATATTTTTCCTTGCACCTTTAAATTAACCTTTTGTTTCTATTATCATGTCTCTTTTTTGTTATGGCATTTTTGAAGAGATGTGGTAGTGGCTGCATCAACCATATGACATGCTCCACCTAGTGGTAGCTGCATCAAAGGCAATGCAAAGGATATAATGATGAAAAAGGAATTATGCCCCAAGTCATTATTACATTTATTCTGCAAATAGACAATTATCTTATTCTACGGGGGTATTCATTCCAGCTCAGATTGGTGGGGAGGGGGGTACGTCTGGCTGCACCTGCTCTCCTTGTAATGTTCTTGTGTAATCCTCCTTCCAGTGAGGTTTTCATTTAGCAGAATATCATGTAAGAAGTTCATATAATTTATGATACAGATGGAATTCTTTCCCTGTAATATTAATAACTTTGTCTCTTTTATCTTCTTTTGGCTTGGAATGTTTTTCTCATGAAAATCTTTGTCTCCATTTCCACTTGGATTTCCATCCTACAAGCATTGTCTGCAGAGACTTGGCATTGCACGCAGTTAAGACCCCTCCTCACTTACTTAGAAGCTTAGGGAAAACATGTTCAGATGCATATAAAATCGCACAGCTTTGTAGTGAGGCCAGATCAGAGCTGCCCTTCTGTCATGTATTTCTTTTTATTATTTCTAGGGTTATATAACTATGTATTTGTTTATATTTTGTCATTTTTGAGAAAATGCGTACAAGTCACGTGAAGCATGCCTCCAATTGTAGAACACTTTTTATACGTGAATAGTATAGGTGAATCTAAGAAACTTTGTAATATATCTTTTTTAATAAATATGTTTCCTTCTCAATTTATTGAGCTGAGTTTTTTTTTTACATTTTAATCTATGGAGAGGGGAGGATGAGGCTGTAGCAAAAGACACACTTGATAGCTGTAGCTATCTGTGAATGGAGGATCCCTTCTAAAACTGCTATGTTTCAAGATAAGAGTCCACCAGTGCACAGAATGAGGCAATAAATTAATTAGCAGCCTCCTCCTCCCCCCTCTCCTCTCCATAGAGCTCTGTATGTGAGCTGGATATGGAGAGGATTCTATGTAAACAGTGTGAATGAAGATAAAGAGGAGACTAATGGTGAAAGAAACAGGTTTTCGTAATAATACAATTATACAAGCTATTTCTGTAATAAGATATATTACAAAGTTACTTATATTCATGTGTACTATTTTATAATTGGAGGAACACTTTAACACTCATTCCAGGGTTTGTCCCATTGAACTACCTTGTTCATGTGCCCTAATAGGGTCTCTTCACACATTCAGGCTTTGACACAGATTGTAGTGTGAATTCTGCTAAAATTCATATTGTGTCTAATGGCAATCCGAATTTAACGCATGTTTATAGGGTTTTTTAAAACCCTGTTCACATGCAACAGTGAAGAATCTGCACAGATTGTTTATAGTATGGATAAAAATATACACTAAATAACCAGTGGATTAGTCCCATTGCATAGGGTTCATCCTTGTGCAGATCCACTGCACATTGGTGGCAGAATGTCATTCTCAGATTTCTACCATGGATCCTATAGTAAAAACATGTCGGATTTCCCTATGGCAAGTTCCCATAGTGAAAACATAAACTTAGAGTATGCAGAAGGAATAAGGTATGGGTGCCCCCTGCTCAGACCCCCTCTATTAGCCAAGCTGAAATTTATTTTATGGATGGCATGCAATGTCACATTTCACCAGCAGTGGCCACTGTAGGAAAAATGTTTAGTTGCTCAAAGTCTCATGCCAGCATCGGATCAGGGGAATCGGGCAGGGTAGGATCAGACTGCGGGACATGAACATTGAGCACCACTGCTGAAACCTAGGACTAGGCCATCAAAGTAAAATCCTTAAATACAGACAGAACCCACCGAGACAAAATGGAGGGGATACAAAATGATGTGTATAATGTTTGCCGATTATTGTTGAATTCTGTGTAATAAGGAACCTTCTTCTTTCAGTATCAGAAGACATCAGGAACGGCGAGCGATACTGAGCCCAATTCTCACAGACTTCACAGTGCGAGTTACAGCTGCACCAGCAATAATCTTTAGTAAAGTGTCCCATGACAGTCTGCATACTGAGGTGAGAGCACAAAACTTCTGAATATACTACAGAATTAGATATGGAGAGAATTTTTATCACTCTTAAGAAATCCCTAAGCTCTTCCAAGGAAAATTCACTTGAAACCATATTTTGGCCTAATACGTTTTCCAGAACTGACTTCAAAAGAAAATGAAAACATTCAGGAGGAGGAAAACTAATCTCTATGACAGATATCTGCATTATAGATAATAAGAGTGTTTGGGCTTTTAGTTCTTCTATTACATGACAAAGTTATTTTTACCCAGAGACTCTATGCTGTCCCACCAGTTTGTGTTCGCATTTTGTAGTATTACTAGTAAAGGTTATGGGCTTCATTAGCTTAAAGGGATTGTCCAGGACTGAACTATTGATGGCCTGTCCTTAGGATAGGCCATTAATATCTGATCAGAGGGGGTCCACCCCCACTAAAAATGTTTGAAGAGACCAAAAGTTCAGTCTGGAAAACCCCTTAAATGAATAATGTCCATTATTATTTTGTAGCTGTTTCAGAAAATTAAAAATAAAGCAAATTTGTAAACAGTCTTTATTAAAAATGTATTGCCTTTTTTGTATTTTTAACTGCTATGAAGATTTGAGTGTCACCGTGGTAACAGACAACAAAAAAAACGCTGTGTAGTCTGATCCTGCAATTATACCCTATTCTTTTGAGTCCTTTATATATTCTTAGTTTATCTTTGATAGATTAGCAAGAAGTAGCGTATAGATAGGAGTATTCCTGCTGGGTCAGACTGCACCAGGCTTGTTTGTAGTCTGTTACCATGGATACGCACAGATCTACATATAGTATCAACTGTGTAGACACAAGGAGGTGGAACATAGATTATTTGCAAAGTGACTTTTCGGATGCACTGGAAAATTTAAAAAAAAAATACTGAATATGTATAAATTTTTTATAGCTGCATATATTGCTAATTTGAGATCAGGTGGCACAATATACACACGTGGACAAAATTGTTGGTACCCCTCATTTAATGAAAGAAAAACCCACAATGGTCACAGAAATAACTTGAATCTGACAAAAGTAATAATATATAAAAATTCTATGAAAATGAACAAATGAAAGTCAGACATTGCTTTCCAACCATGCTTCAACAGAATTTTTAAAAAAAGAAGACTCATGAAACAGGCCTGGACAGAAATGATGGTTCCCTTAACTTAATATTTTGTTGCACAACCTTTTGAGGCAATCACTGCAATCAAACGATTCCTGTAACTGTCAATGAGACTTCTGCACCTCTCAACAGGTATTTTGGCCACTCCTCATGAGCAAACTGCTCTAGTTGTCTCGGGTTTGAAGGGTGCCTTTTCCAGACGGAATGTTTCAGCTCCTTCCAAAGATGCTCAATAGGATTTAGGTCAGGGCTCATAGAAGGCCACTTCAGAATAGTCCAATGTTTTCTTCTTAGCCATTCTTGTGTGTTTTGGGTTATTATCCTGTTGCAAGACCCATGACCTGCGACTGAGACCAAGCTTTCTGACACTGGGCAGCACATTTCTATCTAGAATCCCTTGATAATCTTGAGATTTCATTGTACCCTGCACAGATTCAAGACACCCTGTGCCAGATGCAGCAAAGCAGCCCCAGAACATAACAGAGCCTCCTCCATGTTTCACAGTAGGGACAGTGTTCTTTTCAAGATATGCTTCATTTTTCCGTCTGTGAACATAGAGCTGATGTGCCTTGCCAATAATTTTGATTTTTGTCTCATCTGTCCATAGGACATTCTCCCAGAAGCATTTGTTCATTTTCATAGAATTTTTATATATTATTACTTTTGTCAGATTCAAGTTATTTCTGTGACCATTGTGGGTTTTTCTTTCATTAAGCGAGGGGTACCAACAATTTTGTCCACGTGTGAATTATCTAGAATAAAGGCATCTCCCATTTTTTTTTCAAATTTACATCACAGTACTGTGTATAAGACAAAAAGTGCTTGTTCTTGGTACTAATATTTATTGAATACTGGATGTACTACATGGTTATACCCCATCCTGAGCCCCAATGGGCTCTAGGCCCCAGCTTATTACATGCCACTGCCTTTGCCTTGCTGTCGTCTGCCTTGCACATGTTATGTTAACCTTGCAGTTCCACCCAGTGTTTGTAGAGGTTCTCCTACGTATGCGGATTGCAGCATTTTTGACATGTCTGACTTGGTCAGCAGCGGAACGTACATATTGATTACAAATGAAAATAATCTGTGTTAGAAGGATTTGGCACCCGCGTGTAGGTATTTCAGGTGCAATTGATTTAAGATACGTTAGACATGGAGATTTCTGAGGTTTCTTTGGTCCCCTGAGCGCAAGTAAACACAAATGACATGAGATCTACCTTTTCACCTCAGGATATTTTAGTGTGTGGCCATTCCTTGGAAGTGAATATTACCACAAGCTTGGACTTCTTCCTAAGTGTGGCTCAAGTACAACTCCTGCAACAGCTGCTACAGGCGAATATGGTTGGATTTGAACAAACAAATTTGGATGCTGAGGTAAGGCATGGCACGCTTAACCCCTGGTTTTCCATTCAGACCAAATGCAGATGTGTTCCTATCGTATGTTTTTTTTTAGTGATGTAAATGGAATAAAGATTGTGCTTTTTTATTGTTTTTTTTTTCATCTGATGTGTGGATTATCTCCAGCCATGAACTCACCTTGTGTCACAGAGCAGGACAAACGAAACCAATAAATCGAATTATATATTTACCAGATATTGTGGGAAGTGCAGTGTTGTATTCATTGTCTACCATGTAAACCATGTCTCTACTGTGTATTTAAAGGAATTTTCCAGGCTAAAATTATTCATGACATCTCCCAAGGATAGATCATCAATATGATACCCAGTAACCCCACACAGCTGTTAATACACAGAAAATGGAGCAGGTAGTGCACCGCTCTGATCTCTGTGTAATGGCCAAACCAGGTTACTGCCAATTAGTTCTCACTCACTTGAATGGGAGCCAAGCTGCTGTAACCTTGTTGTAAATTTGCAAATAGTCTTTATTAAAAATGTATTGCCTTTTTTTGTATTTAAGTGTCACCATGGTAACAGACTACAAACTCTGTGTAGTCTGATCCTGCAGTTAAACTCTATTCTGAGTCCTTTACATCTTCTTAGTTTACCTTTAGTAGATCAGCAAGAAGTAGGGTGTGGATAGGAGTATGTCTACTGGATCAGACTACACAGCGCTTGTTTGTTGTCTGTTACCATGGATACGCACAGATCTACATACAGTACAGTACCTTGTTTGGCCACTACACAGAGAACAGGGCTGTCTGTTTCCTTCTCCGTTTTCTGTGTATCAGCTGCTGAGAACAGCTGAATAATGGGGGGTGTCTGGTGTCAGATCCCCACTGATGTGATAATTGTTAGCTATCCTTAGGATAGGTCATCAATATTTTCAGCCTGGAAAACCCCTTTAAGTCTATTTGATCTACTTTGACCACCAGCTGTAGCTTCTTTATCCACTGTATGCATATTAACAGCAGCAGGTCAGCAGACCGACTCCATATCATTGACAGGTCTTTACATATGTTGAGCTCTTGTGCCCTCAATATGGCCATCATAGTCAGGGCTTCGGTGCAATGTGTGCTCAACATTATGTGTATGTTATTAAGTTTTAAGGCTCTGTTCACACTAACATTCAAAGGTTTCATTGGGGGTTTCTGTCACATGCAACAGACTCTTGGCTGTTTCTTCAGTGCCAGAGACATTAAATGGAGTGGCAGGATACTTGCTCACTCCCAGCTGAGGGTGTGTGGCCCAGGTCTACTTGTTTTGGTGACCATGCACCCACTGAACCCCAAGATATAGGTTTCTTAGGATATGTCAAACAAAAAGGTAAGGAAGGGCAAAGTAACAATTGTCTAATGTTTTTGGTGAAAATGTGTAATGTACCCTGTGTAATGGAACAGAAGTAATTGGGGCTTGTTGGTACTTGGGAGTTGCTCAGACCTTACATGCAGGTGCTTATTTCTGGGCTTTACTACAGTAATATTTATACAGTTGCATAGATCTGCCTGGAATATTATTATAACTGCGCTCTCCGTGTCCTTAGAGAACATATATGGCTTTCTTTCCATCCTTGTGGTTTTACAGGCAGAGTCTGTTGAATGCTTTGTGTGTTACTGTGTCCCCTATTTGTATGTGAATCTCCTAAATGAAATGTTCATGTCCTATAAAAAACCTCATTGTTATAGCTTATTTCTGCAGCTTCCTTTGTTTTTCCCAGTTTCATAGCACTAAAATAAATCACATGTGAGGCACAAACCATCCTTTCTCCTCCAGAACACTGAGCTTGTAAATACTTATAAAGTAGGGTAAGTTTGGGGGGTACCTGAAAGAGACTTCTCAGTATACAGTAGTCACCCCCGAAACATAAGATCTGAAGATTCAGGGAGCGTTGACATCTAAGGTAATAAGATATTCATTTTACAAGTATTTTTAATGATTAGAGACTGAAAAATGTTTCAGATATAGAACAAAAATAGTAAAAGCCAAAAAAAAGATGACAACCTTCTAAAGGTCCCTCTGCACCCGCATACTCCAGTGATGCAGGTCTGGTCCACAGGGCTTCTAGTCCCCATCGGACTGGAAAGTGATGACGTCACACTCTTAGTTCCCGCAATACTATTATCCCATCCCCTAATTTATAATAAACAGAAGCAGTCCTCATTCCCTTCCTAATCTTTGCCACACACTGTCAGTGTTGATGCAGTTTCTTCTCTTGTCAGAGGAGGAAACTACCATTATGCTTGCTCACTGGTTCCTTTGACAAGCAGAGAAGATGCTGCAGCATTAGAGTGGTTCTCACATTAGCAAGGATCCCTATTTAAGCTTGACAGCAGGAGAAATTATACACAGTTTTCAGCTAAATATTCTCATGTAATAGGCATTTTGGCCAGTCACTAGCCTCAGTGGTCATGTGTGCATTTGTAGTGTATGACGCTAAGATCAGTAATTGGCTGCAACATGGTATACGTCATGTCATCGATATGGAACAGACCTGGACCAACATAGCAGCAGTGTGGAATCTAACTTGTAAAAATAGGTTATTTCTTTTTTTACACAGTTTACTGTTTTTAGATGAGTTCCTAAATATCCCAGAGAACCCTTTTTAAGTTAAGGGACCTTTCACCACCACACCAACTCCAGCACTTTGTGTCCTTCAATAAGTACTGCTCCACTGATTTCAATGCGATTGGATTTTTTTTCTCTAGTCCCCACTGTTCCTCAGCAATCATTTTTGTTAGTTTCAGCATAATTAAGTTCTCTACTGTCACGTGGGTGGTCCCTAGTTTTATTCTCCACCCACCTGACTAATTAGTATATTGGGTAATGAAAATAACTGCACTGATTGCTCAGGAATGGTGGGGGCTAGAGAAAAAATTCCAATTACGCAAGAATCAGTGGAGGGACAACTATTGATGGAGGTGTGAAAGGTCCTCTTTCAACCAATATTCACATCTCTAGTACTATTACAAGCGCAGATTTTGATTCACTCTACACTTCTAGCTATTATGCCTGCCTTATCCTGTTCTCGTAGTATTATTCTATTCCTAGACAGCAGTGAGCCGTATTGTGCAATCCCCTGCCGTGCTCTCTCTTCTGGAATGTGAAGCTTCTCTTTGGATGCTATATGTAGCACAATAGCACATGAAGGTGTTTGCCCAGGGGGGACGCTTGTGTTTTTAATTGTCATCATTTCTATTCCGTCAGCCAGAAGCCAAAATGAATAATCTCAGTAGTTAACCAAGAGGGACAGATTATTATAGATGTATGTGTGCTTATTTTATTGCAAACAAATGTGAAGACCATATAAGGTTTGAGCGACACGGAAACAAGCGCTTGCTTGGAAACACTGTTTGTTATGCTCGCAGAAATCTTTACCAAATACAGTATATGGAGGGCTGGTAAACACGAGGCACGAATGCCATCTGGGACGTCTCCTGGATGCTTTATGCTCTTAATTCTCCCCACATTTTCAGTGCACCAAAGGTCATATATCTCAATGAGTTGAAGCGAGGGCGTTCGATCCTATATACGCTTATTTCTTGATGTAATAATTCCACGGGGTTGGAACCAGCAGCTCTGAAGGCTTGTACAATGCCCGGCACATATAATGATCACATTACTCTGAACTGGGCTCATTTGGAATCTGGCAAGTGCATAAAGCAATACACGTAAAATATTAGAAGTTGGTATTTATGGAGCCCTGTGACTAATACGCAGCGGTTTTTTTGAACCCCACCCATTACCCCTGATGTCCTACAGATGGGTAGTCATTCAGTATTATTTTCTCTAACCTAAAGATGAAAAATTCCAGAAAAATTCCATCATAAATGTGCTCACAGCTAGGACTGGATGTTGCCTTGCCATGCTTCGTTCAAGAATGTTACGGGACTTTTTGGTTTCAGCTGCAGGATTTATAATAACAAGCTGGTGCGAAGATGACAAAAATAGCTCATTACTTTCCATATTTTGTAAGGGAGTTTTTCCTCTACATTAGTTAATTCCATAGCTTTGTCCCCGATTTAATCATTGTCCTATTACTACGCCCTTGTGATGTGGAGATTTTGATTGTGTATATCCCAGGTTACTCTTATATTACTTCTAATAAGTCCTTTATGTGATGGGAAAGCTCCCAATCGACACATGAAACAGATGGCACTGAGTCGCACCTGTTCCCCATAGGCAAGTATACAGAACAGTATAAGGGTTTTTTGTTACTGAACTTCTGCACTATTCTTTGCAGCGTAAAGCTGTAACCTCAGCAGATACAACCCAAACAGAAGCTTATTTAGCCTTCGTTGGGTGAATCGGGTCTGTGGGTCCGGGAACGTTCCCATACATTAAACAGACAGGCAGGGCACAATGTGAAAGAGCTTTATTTTCTCTATACCTGCTAGACAGCTGAAGACTGACAGCAATCGTATCTTGACAATGTTGGGCTGAGATTCCTTGGGCCCACCAGGTGAAATGATTCCAGGGGCCCTCCCTCCAATAATCCCTAGAAAATAAGTCATTAGGGTGTTTTCTGCAGTACCATTATTGTCTTAGAGCTTGGGCCCGCCAGAGAATCTTTTGGTACTTTGGTGGCTCAGTCCAACATGGTTTTTCGACCTTCTCATACCCGTTCCCACTTCTCTCAACCAAGTGTTTTGAATGGGCAGTATGGTGTGAGCCATTACCAGACACTTGTGATGACACTTCACCTTCACTGAAATTCAACATGGCCCTTCTTACTCTATAATATAACAATTGTAGAGCATTTTTTAGATCTCTTCATTGTACTGTTCCTCTTTTATTCCTGTTAAAAAATTCCTGAATACATTGACAAGTGGGTGTTACCAGTTAGGAGTGTCCAATCGGTGCCAAACTGTGATGGGATTCATCTCCTTGACAACGAGAATGGTAACGTCCATTTGTACATTTTTATCAAGAGTCACGGGGGAGTTGTAATAAAAAGATGGTCAGTAATTGATATTTCATGGTAAATTTTGTTGCTTTTTTGCTGCTAATTTCAAATCCACTTGTCAGAAGAAAAATCTTGACTGTGATGTAGGGTGAAAACAAGATGAATACCCTAATATGTTAACATAGGTGGTGTGGTATCACTTACATTAAATGTAGCCTACATGGTGATCTATGTTTGCGCATGAATCATGGTGTTACCACAAAACATGGTAGCAGGCAACCTTACAACCATCACAGAAAGTCTGACCCGGTAGGATTTTGGAGGCATACAGAAGGTAACCATTTTTTTGGTGATTTGCCCATGACCAAATGTGTCCCTGTAGCCCTGGTTTAAGGAAGTTACAGGTCTAAGATAGTTACAGCCCTATCCTCAACCATTAGAGTACGACTACTGTTTGTATACATATGTATATTATTTTCACATGATCAACATGTAGCAACATCCTCGCAGACAAACACAGAACATCCATTTTTAATTACGGCCGATATGTTTTACATTTAATACATAGTGGAATCTGCAATGCAAGGATGTGTCATGTAAAGCTCGACTGAGGTCATTTTTTAATTTGATGCACGTTACAAAAAAAAAAAGGAGAAATAGTAAAATAGTTGTGTGTTTTTTGCTGGCATGTTTAGCTACATCTGGCAATACGAGCTGCAGAGCCAGCTTGGAACCTGGAGCCAAGTATACTTTGGCTGTATTGTAGTAGAAAAACGAAAACATTAAACAGGGCTGACATATGATGAAAGCTGCTGTGCCACTTTCAACCTCTTCCCTGAGTGTTTTTTGCTATTGTTTTTCAGAGATTATTATGTTGTATATTGGGTCAGATCAGAATTCTGCAGAGCTTTTGAAATGGGAGTAATATCTGAAATCCTATAAAGAGATGTGTGAGTGGAAACAGAATATTTTACTTAATGAAATCTGAAACAATACTGGAGACATTGCAAGGGTGGGATTTACTAAAGGGCACATGTGCGCCTTCTGGAGACGGAATAAAAAGATTGCTCCGATAGTTCCCTTCTAAGCTCTAGAATGCCTCTGGCTAGTTCAGATCCTAGACCATGCACAAGTTAGACTTGGGCCCGTCCCAGGCTTGATAGTACTACCGCAACTTTTTGATACAGTGTTCTGTGCTTCATGGTCTGTTTTTTGTTGCATTATAGGGAATTTTTAATTAGTGGGTAATGGGCTTTACATAAAATCAGAAGAATTTACGGTATATTCTAGATCTAAGCTAGATCACTGTCTTTATATCGGTCCATATATAATTTTTAATAAAACATGACCATGATCATTTTTCCTTTCAGTAAGTTTTATTAAGGATTTCAAAGGAGGAAAAGGAACAATCCAAAGGGTTATCAACAATATGGAATATAGGGATTCTATTAAAGAAAATAATATGGGGGAAAATAGTTATAGTAGGGGGAATGGAATGACTCTGCAGACAGAGTGCTAAATTACCACTGGATAATAGAAATTCACCCTAATGGGTTATGGCAAAGGGAATTTGACATGGGTCATCATTTTTACCAAAATTTTTCATCAGCTATGATGCAAAATTGATGAAGCCCAATGGAAAGATTGTTCTATTTGTACAAGGAATACTAAAATAAATGTAGGCCATTTTACATATTATACAGAATTTCCTACATTGCATTGACGTAAAATAGTCTACTAGGGCTAATAATAACATTTCTGCATAGGAGATTGGCTACATTCACTCGGCCATGAAAAAAGTAAACCCAGAGTAATCCATTTTCACGGATAGACGTGATTCTATTGAGGGAACTCTGAAATCAGGCAGTGTATTAGCTTGTTCTATTTTTTCTTGGATCATTTACACGGACTGTTAAAACAATGATCGTGTGAATAGATCCACTAAAGTCTGTGGGGCTGTATATTGGCCATTAATACAAAGGCTAGCGCACGGCTGATGAATCCCGTCGTGTGAGTGATCCCTTAGGATTGTTGACCCGCCACAGTTCCATTGTAGATGACTGTGGTCTTAACCCGCATGAACAAGACATATTGTAAATCAGCAGGGCTGCTTTTAATGGGTGGCAGAATGGTCAATTGTCCAGAGCCCCCATCTATAAGGGTGCCCTGTGTATGCACCCTTATGGACCCAAAATATAGCACTAACCACTTCTCTTCCCTAGAATTCCAGGTCATTTAACAATTCCCTTTTCACTGTCTTAGGATAATAGGGAATTTACATTTAACCCTTTTACATTTAATTTACTTTTTTCCTAGGGCCCTAGAAAACTAGCCATACATATCAGGTTAGTCAAGGGTATTGGCCTGTAAATTCACAGATTGTCTATAAAAATATGGACAGGGCAGTGTCTGTAATAAATAAGAGATGTGTTTGTGATTATTTAAGCTTATAACAGGTTAAAAGCTTTTTCTAGGATTACAGTACTGAGGATAGGCCACCTATATCAGATCGGTGGTGGTCCGACCCTTAGCACTCCGATCCTTGGCACTCCGATCAGCAGGTTGAAGGGGCTGCAGCACTAGGCCGGTCTCTATGGCCTCTACATTGTCTACATTGGTCCATCTGCCTGCACACTATGGTAGCATTAGTGGTAGTGTACGGTGTGCAGGAGGCAAGGGGGAGTTCGGCATTCACTGAACTGATATTGATGACTGCCATTTAGAAAATGGTGCGATGCTGCATGGTGTCTGCCATTGCTGTGGTGCTGGGTCTGTGATGTGGTGTGGCCAGAACCTGGGGGCTTAGTCTGGCAGCAGGGATGTTGCTGTGTTGCTCCCCCCGTGCGCACTGTGTTGCGTCGGTGGTTGCCATGTGGCACTGAGCCTGGTAGAGTAGGGACCCACTATACAGAAGTCTTCATGAAGTGACTAGTGGGTCCATGATCAATATGTATACCAAGAGCCTCATGTTCATATATGTAGATTTTGCTGAGAAGCACAAGATGTCATGTCATGTTGTCATCAACATTGTGATCCTGCAAAACCCTCTTACTGTGAATAATATGTCTTAATGTGAATTTTGGCTTTTGTGAATTGTCACCATGTTAAATTGTCCAGAAAAAGCAGGTTGCTAACCCTGAGTCCAGTGCATTAAATCTGCTATGTATTGGTATCCATGTATCATAAATTCTATTTCTTCTGTACAGCTTACCACTTGGTGAGCCATGTATGTTTTTTTTTTCTCGTGTACGTATGTGATGCTTGTGTTTTTCCTAGCGATCAGGAGGTTCCTTGGAGGTTTCCAGCACAGGAGCACTGATGGATGTGCTTTAGTATGAAGGTCAGAGCCATGAACTGAGAGAGCTCCGCTTATTCAGCTTGGTTATAGTCCAGTCTAGCTGCGACTGAAAATTGTTACCAAAATATATAGAACGTGTAGGTGGTCTCTGTTGAATAAGCCACAGACAGACGTGCACGGTAGGACTTAATTGAAATTTAATTGTAAAGGTCACGGCCTGAATTTTTACAGGCGCTAGGCTTGTAACCCAGAGGTCACACAATTCTGTGTTCTTTACCTTTTGCTACCATCCAAAATATTTCCTGAGAACTATATTAGGAGTAATTTTATAGAAAAACAGCTTTGAGCCTGTGGGTAACTTATGTTTTATTTTTGTCTTGTTTTTTTTTTTCTTATTTAATGGTATAAGTGTCACAAGTTTAAGTTAAAGAATTAAAAATGTATTGTGAAAATGGTAACAATCATGAAAAAATCTGAATAAGTATTCTTCTCTGCCCAAGTCTCTATTGCAGGATGTTCCTTCACATGAGAAAAGATGTGCTATGACCTAACCCCTGTATCTTGATATTTTGGCCATGGTAGAGTAGCTTGTTGACATCCATGGTATCCAGTATCCGGGGCTCTCGCCCCACCTCACAACTAAACTGCCTCTTGAGTTGTTAAAGTAGTTATCCAGATTCCAAAAATGATCTGCAAATATATCCACAGAAGTGCTAAATACTCACTGTTCCCTTGTGCTCTCCTTGTTTGGCTTTATTTTACTTGCTGCTCCTTGTATCACTGTTATTTACATGCAGCAAATCTGTGGATAAACTACATTTCCCATGATTCATCTGCCTGCCTGTATACCCCTCCCTTCTCCTTTCTCCCCTGCAATTAAATCACAGGTAATAAATCGCTCCCGCATCTGAGGTCACCTGCTGCCTTGATGTTTCGTTTGCTGTCTGCACTGCTCACAGGGAGGCGTAGTGAGCTTACAAACGAAATGTCACAGCTGAGGTCAGTGACCTGAAAATAAATCAGATAAACTGTGCTTGATTTAAACAGGATATATATCTGGAAGTTTTTTGTATTGATACATCCTGTTATTTGGCCCATATTTTTAAAAAACCTTTAATGTTGATGGTGGAACCGGTCATAAGAAATATCCTATTGGCAACCAAATAGCTGAATCACAGCCATCCAAAGTTTAATGGGTATGGCTGGGGCTGGGCATAGACAGCCGTATAGATCAATGTGTCCTAAGTGAAAAAGGAGGGGAAAAAAATCTACAGTATAGAAGTACATTTTTAGGGTCCACCTTGTAGTTGTTAACTTGAACCTCCTGGGCTCCAATGCAAAATCTGTAGTAAAGTCCTTACCTACCATGTGTTGTTTATAATACTGGTATAGCCTTACGTGTCAGAGGAGCCTTTGGGTCCCTTTAGGCACCCCACCCTACATGCAGCTACCACACCTTTGCCCCCACCTTTGAAGCTAGACCTCTGATTTTACACCGAGTTCCTGTGGATGTGAGTTTTGGCTCCTCATCTATGGATATCTGTAGTCAAGGATCACACGGCTCCTGGAGCGTCAGGTTAATGTGATTACTGGTGACTATAGGTAGCAGAGTTGGATTTTTTGATGCCCCAGGAACAAGGAACTTGATAGAAGTTTCACACGTCTCAGTATGTTTTTACTTTTACAAGCACAAATGTTTACAGATAGATTGGGGTTTTTTTATGTCCTGAAAAACCACTTTCAAATGACAACCTGTCAGCAAATCTGTCAACGGTTACGACGGCTGCGTAAAAAAAAAAAAAATCTCAGCCTGCTGGAGATAAAAATAGACTGCGGAGACGGGATATCAAATGTAAATCGTACGAGCGATTTGTTTTGTTAATCCTGAAATGTTCATTTAACATTCTGTGCTTCATAGGGGAATGGAAACCTAATCTTTATTTAGATTACTGTCAGTCCGGGCCGCCATTGATCTATTTAAGGCCTAAAACTTCTGGGGACAAAGTTTAGGAGTTAAGGTTAACCCTGTGAGTGACAGCAATACTGTTTTCTCATTGATGACATGATCATAGAACTTGGAGTACTTTTGTGGATAAGAGATCAAACAGTCTGTTTATTTTATTTTATTTTAATCAGACTTATATACACAGAGATACATATTCTGATTTTACAATCTGTTTTTATTTTTTGGTTTTATATATATATATATATATATATATATATATATATATATATATAATTTTATTTTTTTTTTTTTAATTCTTGAATATTCGGGCGGCCTTTTTACCTGAGCTGCTATTCTGCACATTTGTTCAGAGATATGCTTTAATCCAGCCAGATGGACACATGAAAACTAGTGATAGAGGACTCCATTTCTATGGCAGAGTGCTATGGGCATGCTTTGTGGCCTATGCAGAGAGGGAGGGTTGTTATGAACATCACCTATTGTCAATGGTGTGATCCTGTGCTATCTGTATAAGGCTAAGGCCCCACGTAGCGGTCCGCAGCAAAAAAGCATTTCCTCCTCGGGCTATTCTGTGTTTCTGTAGGTATAATTGACATGCTGCAATTTCCAAAACTGCAATGGTTTTGGAAATCGCGGTGTTTCCGTTGCACGTATTTTTCCGCAATGTGTGGATGGGATTTGCTATAATCCTATCCACTTTGCAGGGACTGTAAAATGCTGTGGTTTTTGCTGCGGCGTTTCTGCCACGGCCAAACCACGGTGTTTACACCACATGGGGCCCTGGCCTTAAAGGTTCTTAACCTGCAATATGTTTACGCCAGTGGGTACGGGTATGCCCATGACTGACAAGAGCACTGCTCTGAAGAACACTGGAGCGAGTGGTGAGTGATGATTCGCTGTTTACCGCTGTGCTCCCTCTCTGCTCCGGGTGCTGAATACTGACATCACATCAGAGCAGAGAAGCAGCAAAAAGAGTGGTAAATTATAAATTTAGCTCACCACTTCCTTTATGGACATTATACTGAATGTGGGGGCACTGAGGGGAGCCATTATACTGTATCTGGGGCACCAAGGGTGACATTATTCTCTCCATCACCTTCATAGGAAGAATAGTTCTGCATGCTTTCCTATTCTTCCCTTCAGAAGTAACATAACTGCAGTTGTGGGCTCCAAATGGAGCCTTATTTTGTTAACATTTATAACTAATTTGGGGGTACTTGGTTGGACCTTTTTTTTCACTAGAGGGCACTTCAGTTGAAAAGGTTTTGAAACACTGATCTATCTGTTACTTTTCATGGTAGGCCTACCTGTGATGATAATAAGAGGACTGCTGATCTCTACAGAACTGGAAATGTCCAGTGTGAGGCTCAGTGGCAAGAATGTAACCGCAAGAGAGTTTTGTGGGCATTCCCTGTGACCTGAGCTGAGGTCTTTGTGTAGGGAGGGTGAGGGTTGAGGTATGACTGTCACCTATTATCAATGGTGTGACCCTGTGCTCTACATATATAAGTGATACTTTTCATGGTACTCTTGCCTTAGATAAATTAGGCTGTGTTCACACGGTGTTTTTTGGCAGTGGAATCCGCCTCAAAATCCACCTGAAATAACTCCTCCCATTCATTTCAATGGGAGTCAGTAGCGTTTTTTTTCTCTAGTGGCTTTTTTCTGCTAGCGGAAAAAAAAAAGTGACATGACCTATCTTGTCGCGGATTCTGCCTGCGGTGTCCGCGGCTCGAGATGCGCTCCGGATTAGGCCCATTCATACGGGCCTAATCAGGAGCGGGATGCCGTGACAGAATGCTGATGCACTGCATCGGCATCCCATCGCGGCAGACCGCGGCGAAAAATTCCGGTGAACACACCCTTACATGACTTCTGAGAAGTGCTCTCTACAGAACAGGAAGTGTCGGATTTCCTGTCAAAGAATACAACTGCAAGATAAGATATTATTTAACATAAATTGACAAGAACATTTATAAAAAAAACATGATTTTTTTAAATTAATATCTGAAACAAAAACCTGATTTAAGAATAGGTCATTTATGACTGTGCATTTCTTTTATGTTACAAATGAAGGTCTTATGTGCTACAAGACTGTATTATACTACCAAACATTATGTTGTCACTACAGAGTGTATCATCTTGAGATTTTAGTAAAGTAGTAAAAAAACAGGGTATGTATGAGAGCTACTTAATCAGCCAGACATGTATTAAAATGAGACTCTTTCTCTCTTTTTACCATACTTAATCCTGAGGCATTACTATCCAGGTCCCCACAGGACCACCAGAGGCGCCAGTGTGGTAATAAAACCTTTTTCTTTTTATTATTCATGTTGAGATTTTAATGTAGATCCAATGGCCATGTGCAACTATTGAATTTTAGATGATGGCACAGGCATACCACTTACAGCTTGTTTCTTCTCATCCCAACAATGGGGAGATCTGAAGGTTGTGTAGACCAAAGTAAACTTGTCATGAGAGTCATTTTGTGTTGACAGATACAATCATTATAACATGGGAATTGCCCTAATACAATGCTATCATCACAATATGATGATTGACATGATGACAACCTCTGCAAGTGGCCCGTTCTTAGAAAAAGGGTCACCCAAAACAGTTGCAATGTTCAGGGTAGCAGCACAGTCCTAAAAAATTATTATTGTATCATCACTCCTGGAGTGATGATTTTGGGGGTAGCCAAACTGATCTGTAAACAGCACAGCAGAGATTTGCTTTACTGCAGCCACATAAAAAATATGAAATTATTGGAGAGAATTTGTCATGCATTTTACACCAGTTTCTCCCAGAAAGGGTATAATAAACGTCACACTTTTTAATACGTGACCATATATGTGCCAAAAATTGTGACTTTCCCTCATTTGCACTGCCCTCACCATTTTTCCTTAAAGTGGGTAGGGCTTCATGGCCTGACAATTTTAACAATATTTACTCCAACAAACGGGACAAATAATAGCTTAAATCTACTTCAGGCCCTAGCTGGCATAGACTTAAAGGGGTATTCCCATGCACATAGTCATATCTATATTTGTAGATAATTAAAAGTTAAACATTTTTTGCAAATATAAGTAGTTAAAAATTCTGCAGAGTTTCAAAGATTTACTCTAATTATCTTAGTGGTGACAGTCTGTTGTCTTGATCGGTTGCCAGTGGATACGACCACAAATGCAGAAACTTTCTATGGTCTGGGACTTGTCAGGATCCCAGCTATGATTTTCTTATTGTAGCTGGGTTATCAGGCCGGGACACTACATGTATGAGAAGATATCCCAGCCACGATAATTAAACCATTGCTGATTTTCTGACCTTAGAAAGGTCCTGCATTCATGGTCGTATCCATTGGCAACCGATCAAGACAACAAGACTGTGACCACAAGATATTTAGAGAAAATCTTTAAAATTCTGCAAAATGTTTAATTACTTATATTTGCAAAAATGTTTAACTTTTAATTATCTACAAATTTAAAAATGGTTATGTTCGTGGGAATACCCCTTTAAGCATCAGATACAGGAATCTCCCGAGATGTGCCAAAATTATTAAGAGGCATGCATGTCTTAATTTATTACATCTCACTCCGGTGCAGCAAGTTAATAAGATTGGTGTACTATACGCCAGTATTTCTAAATTGGCCCCAGTGACTTCTATGGGACATTGTTGTGGGCATGCTCAATGACCTGTGAGGAGGTGCCTGTACTAAGACAGGGAGAAGATGTCAATGGATCCTTTATCTTCCTTCAGCCCCAGAATAGAGGTGGTTCCTTTTCATTGAAATCCTTCCTGTGGTTATAATGAGATGAGTGCTTAGAAGTAATCTCTACAGAACAGGAGGAGTCATGTTATTATGAGGCTTTTCAGGATTTTATGTAAAATAAAATGCAGGAAACATTATTCCAGGAATGAAGCTGGCAGTATTTATACGGTCATATGGCCATAATATGGTTCTCTAGAACTTGAGCTGTATAGAGATGTTATATAGCTCCCATAAATTTGTAGATTTGTATGAGGCTCTACCTCTGTATACCAGTTCTATATAGAGAAGTACAAAGGCTTATTCTCTTGAAATATGTTTAAAAATAATACAAATTTTTGTGTGCACCATTAAATGCCCTATTGTGGAGCAATTCTCCCCAAGGAACTTTGCTTGTTTGGGGGGGAATATCCCTGTAATATCGCACCACGTGGTAGCAAAAGGCGTGTCTATGGCTCTCATGTGCATAAGGGATTTTTTTTTAAATTTATTTCTTAATATATTACCCCATGTGACAATTAGCTTTTGTCTGCCAAAAAAAAAGTTAGAGCTCTACATCTGTAAGTGGATGACAACATATCTGTATGATTTATAGACACCGTTCTCCATTTAATCCATTAAACCTGTCTGACTTTTTTCCTGCTTTTTTTTTAACTGGTAAAAAAAACCTTTTGCTTTTCTAAGTTTATGTTGTGTTTGCTAAGTAGACTTTAAAAAAAAAAAAAAAAAAAGTTCTTTCCGTTACATCACATTTAGCTATAGATTTCATTAGCGTCTGAAATGTGCGCGGTGGGACCAGCTGTCTTACATCTCTGCAGATAGCTCCTGTGGTTTAGGTGAACTGTTGTTCTGGTATTTGTATTTTATTTATTTTTGATTAGTTATACAAGTTGCACTTTCTTAGTTGTCAAAGGTGCACTCTCTGCCGGGTCCGATCCAGGCTGAGATTTCTTTTGATCTAACAAGTTCATCAATGTGCAGTAATTTGCCACTTGGCTGGGATCCACTTGGCAGATCTCATGTGGCATAGTGTTTTACTGAACTGTTTTTACCGTGCACATAAAAGAGGCTCTTTGATGGTGATCCCGCAATACTCAGAAGTCTTAGAGTGCATTAAATGACCAGTGTGATTAATGAACCTTTATGTAGCAGGGGTCTTTTGGGTTAAGTGCCCGTATAATTGATGGAACAACAAGGTGTGCTGACATTTTACAAATGGGTGCGCTTAGCGGACATGATATGTTGGATTGCTCTGTATGTTTAACTTCTTAACATGGATAAAGTGTGTTTACACAACTTTTTGTAGTGTAAATTTGCTCATTTTTGACTTGTGTCCTTCTCTTGTCCAATATTTCTTGCATTCATTAATAATTTGCTCTGTTTAGATGTGCAAAGATAGATCTACAGATGTGTCCAGCCTTAACGTTCCTTGAATTCCCTGAAGAACACAATTTCTCACAATGCAAATTTAATACAATATCACAACATGATAGCAAAGCCCTAAATAGGGTACCAGTCACTTCACAGTGACTGTAAAGAAGCATACTGTATAAGCAGTTTTTGACAGAGTATCTTGAATCACTGGGTGGAAATAGTTTCGATCATGTTACATGTCTAATATGAGATCGGGACATATGGTACCAATAAAGTATGTAGAAGTATTTGTCAAAGGGGTTTTCCAAGATAACTGGAAACGCCAGGGCGTGCCCAGGGGTGGAATAGAATAAAAAAGAAAAGCTCATACTCCACCTCCGTTTAGCGCCACCGGGCCAGAAGTGCAGAAGCTCAGGTGTGCCAGTGCTACAGCCAATCACTGCCAATATGTCACTGGTATCCAACATGTGACCACCAGTGGTCACAGCATGTCTCCTCCCTCTCCCTACACATTGACATCTACACAGGTCACAGAGCATGCCCGGGCTACTTCATCATAGAAGTCAATGTTACATCCTAGAATGTTGTCTTTGGTTCACATACAATAAATATATTCCTGATTCTGTATTGTGATAATATGTTAATGGTTTACAGAAGAGGAAGCCCTGCCATGAGAGGTGATAATTGGCTGCAGGATGTCCTGTACATATCGCTGATCTGTTGGTATCCCTCAGATCAATACTAGGGTTGACCGACTGTTGTATGTGATGACTCCCCAGATCATCACACCAACAGTTGGACCAGTGATGATTTCTCCTAAAGTGGTATACTACCCAAAAGTAGCTTGTGAGAGCCCTTTTTATTGGGCAAAACCCAATGTCTATTCAGACCACACCTTTTAATATTTACATATTGAGACATAATAGCATGTCAGGTTTTAAAGCAATCTGGCATTTCTGTCTGGGTGTGTTACTTTTTGTCAGTAAGCGTACTGTTACTCTGGAGTGGTACTCTTCACAGTTCTCTTTTATTTGCTTTTTTCCCCTATGAAATTGGAATAGCTGTTACTTTTACTTGGCTATATACCACTTCGTATAGCACTGTCATGTAGTAGAATAGAGCATTATCACACAAAACAATCTGGTCTGACATGCTGAGTTGGGCTTTGATCCAGCCAACTTACTGGCAGTCCATGTAACATGTAAGTAACAGTATGCTAAAATACTTAGGAATCCCTCGGGAAGATGGTATATGGGGGCTGTATAAGTTCATAGATTTTCAGCTATCATCTAGGTCACAATTTGTAGCTGTTTAAGACCAATCTCTTTGGTTTCTACACTTGGTACAGCACCGCAGATAGTGGTCGACAGCATGCTCGGAGAGTTTTATAATGGAAGAATTACTTTGTTCTTGGATGTGGTTCCATTTTTCCATTCGAGCTTGTTAAGGCACTAGGTAATACATCCTCTTACTTCCTGCGGTTACACGCACGCCTAGCCACCTGCACCTTGTTAGGGAACGTGTGAGGCATTACCAAAGTTTGGCCTCTGAAGCTGGTTAACACAGCCTCCAGGGCAATACATGGCCGGCAGCTATGTAAAGACTTTCTATGGTTCTATGGCTATCTAAGAAACCATGCTGTAAACACCACGAGCTGCAGTAGTGCTGTTATGACTTGCAGACCACATCATTCATACATGGAAACTCGAAGACGATAAGAGTTAGTTTTTTTTCTTCCCATGAAAAAGGAAACGGGTCTAATTTGTATAAGGAAGACATTGCCCTGACTCCGGCTTGTAATCTGCCTTTTCTCTAATTCCTTCTCCCAGAGTTTACAATGTGGGAGTGAGATCAGATAATACGCTTCTTTCAAGCTCTCTATCTGCAGACTGTGCTCCTGGCCTACATCTGGAATTTTCATAACAGTTTTTCACCGACTTAAGGATTTTTTTTTTTTTTTAATGATTTAACATTCTGTAATGATATTAACATCATGTACTTGTCACTTTGGTAAAAAGCTAAATTGGTGGATCCTACAGCGATGAGCTGTAATCTCCATTAGCACTCAACAACAAGTGTTTCATTCCTTAATTCCTCTGCAGCGCCACCACTGGAGAGATGAACCATTGCACATGTCTCTAAGAAGTCTGTGTGAGGCACAAAGAAAGGGAGAGACTTGCTGCTCTTTGCTCTTTTTTAGCAATCTAATAGAAACACATGGCGGTATACACTTTGTCACATTTGCTATTTTTTGTCTCCCCCTTATAGCAGATTTGACAGGCTCATACAGTACACCTAAAATCAGTGGCAGCAGAGATCAGAACAAGGAAGATTTAACCATTGCACTTCTGCAGCAGAGTATGGAGAACTGTAAGAACAGAAGCACGCATAAACTTGGGGATGTATGTATAAGGCTAGGTTCACTCCTGCGCCCGGTCTCCGCCTGGAAATTCCATTCCCCATTCCGCTTTAAAAATGTGGAGAGAAAAGTTCTGCAAGCAGCGCTTTTCTCTCCGTATTTTTTGCCCTTTTCAGGCAGAAATCTGGCGGACCCCATTATAGTCTATGGGGTCTGCGGGTTTCCGCAGGTAACCGCTTTTTTATGCAGATTAGGTTTCCGTTCAAGGTGTCCCCAAGCGGACCTCCCTGAACGGAAACCCGAACGCATGTGTGAACCTAGCGTAACTATGTTCACATCCACGTCACAGAATCTGGCATTAATTCTAGAAGAAAAGTCCTACAAGTCAGACTTTTTTTGTCCAGTAATGTCTGTAAAAAAAAAAAAAAAAAAAAAAAAAAAAGCTCTAAAAACTCACAACCAGGACACAAATACGGCTATACAGGAGATTTTATTTTTCTTTCTTATAAAAAAAAAAATGGAGACCTAACTAAAAATGTTTACATGCTAGGCACTGTGCTGTTCATTCACCATACTTGTAGTAGCAGTGGTTTTGGGTACTGCAGCGATGTCGCATTCACATCTACAGGACACTGCTATACTTGCAATACCTGCTGCTACTAAAACTAGGGCAAGTGAGAAGCGACTGCTGCACACTCATATAGACAGCTGATGGGGGGGGTAGTCCTGACTGTCAAACCCACACCAATCTAAAATGGAAGGCCATCAATTTTGAAAAGGTCGATAACCCCCTATAAAGAGGACCTTTTACCACCTCCACCAACTCCAGTTCTTGTAATAGACACTGAGTCAAGCACAATCAGTGCTATCAGATTTGGTGTCTGATATACTATATAGTCTCTGTACTGTCAGGAGGGCGGTGTCAGGCAGAAGCAGACTAGAGGTGTGATTCTGAGCTCTGATACTGGCTGCCTCTGATTGGAGCTCTGAATCACATTCCCTTGCCTGACCCTGCCCATCTGACATTACAGAGCTATAATAGCACAACAGGCACCAAAACTACCTGCACTTGTTGCTCCGGAATGGTGGGGGCTAGAGAAAAAATTCCAAATGTGCTGGAATTGGTGGAGCGGTGCATATTAACAGATTCTAAGAGCTAGAGTTGGTGGAGGTGGTGAAAGGTCCTCTTTAAATTGAGTAACAAATACTATACGGTCAGCAAATGTCAACTCTGCAGCACAATGATAACATTCTGTAGACTGTTGTTGGCCCAGTCACCCCAGCGCTGGTTGTACATCCCACAATCACTTAGCTTATCTTTGCTGCATTGTAATTTGCCATTCTTAATAGGTACGTTTAGTTGCATTGACACACTCAGTGGTTATTCACATACATAGCGAACCTGAAGTCATTTGAAGCCTAGAAATCCCACAAAGCCTTGCCGCTCTGCGGGCCAACCATAGACCAGTTACCTCATAGCTTTCAATTACGAAGTCAACCTGGCCTACACTTTGAGCATGTTTTAGGAAATAATTTCTATGTAAATCCAGTTAATTTTTACAGTGGTTTTAGAGCTGCCATTAATCACCAGACCAGCGGCCCATCAGTTTATAAAGACTTTAATATTCCCTCTAGACCAGGCCTCAGTCCAGTTCACTTGGAAACATGCAAAGCCGCAAATAATTGGTTCGTTTTAATGTATTATGTGAATTACTGGCATGCGGTGGGAGAACAAACATGAACTATTTCTATTGGAAATCTCAGGTGGCAAATTTGATTTAGCACCGCTTTTCTTTATCCCTTCTCATAATTAATATTTTGTAGTTTTCACATCTTTGTATATGTTGGCAGCCGAGCAAAAGGAGTGTCTGTAACAAGATAGGCTTTTTATAAATGAATGTGGGTAGAGATTCCACTGCTTGCGGTGAGTCACCCAGAAACACATTTCTACGCGTTTCGCCATGTATCATCTGTATCCGTGTTTATTTTTTCAGATGTATCTTTATTTTCCTGCTCCTTCTTCTGCTATTGCAATTATAAACCCACCCTGAAGGTATTTGCAGAAATCAACTAATTGTTCTCCCGAAAAATGTCTAAGGCATCTGCTCTATATATATGTAATGCCAGTGAGCATATGGTCTGGATCAGCCTGTTTAATCCCAGAGAGGAAATAGTCTTATAGGCAATGTGTTGCCTGCCCACAGTTTTATTGGTTTATAACTTTTGCTTTTTTAAGCTTATTTATCCCAAACTGTATTTGATGGCTAAAACATTGTGGTAGTTACACAAAAAAAAAAGTCAAAAATGACTAAAACCTAAAAAAAACACATTAGGCATTTACAGATAGAAAGGCCATTGACATGTTCTTGGTGTCTATACTGCACCATTCTCACCGACAGATATATATTAAACTTTTTGTAAGGAATTTTTTTTATTGGCGCATTGATATACACAGAAAATTCAGGTGATGTTAGGTCCTAAAATGTCAGTCCATCTGAGAGTGGATCCATAGGAAACCCCAAATATATCAGGGATGCTTTTCCAGGTCTTTATTGCATGTTGATAGTCATTTGTGCTACACTCCTATGGCTAAATTAAAAGTTTACGTATTCTTCTGTATACTCTATGGGTATATGCAGCATCCCTGGGGATACGGTACAGACTTGGCATAGCAGGGGAGGCCCAAGATGGCAGGTATTGACCTCCAGGCAGGTCCTAGTGCAGCGCAGTGATATGAAATTCATACCAATAAGGGTGATGGTTGAGATTTCTCCCGGGGCACACCCTAGTATGGGGGTCTCCTGGCTGTTGGTATTTTGTGGTTCCCTTGATGTTAGGTGCATCCAAGACAAGGAAACCCTGGTAGAATTTGAACAGGCGATGCTTTGTTACTTAGGCAAATCTTGCAGTAACAAATAACATGGAGCACAGTTTCTTAGGCAAGCAGTATCTATTCACAAGGCACTCTACATACACAGAAGGATGCCTGCTCTTCACTTCCTCCTCTACTTATCTTTCCATTGCCACAGGGTTGACCCTGACTCCAAATCCTCTTTCCCAGTCACTATTAGGGAAATGAAGGGTATGTTTGGCCATGGATACAGGTTTCCTCACTCTTAGACACCAGATAATTTCACTACCACAATAAGGTCCGTTCTGCAAACTTTTGGGTCCTAATGTTGTGGGTCAGCCTGTCTCAGGTATAAGTGCCACAAACTAAAGAGCAGAGCTGCTCTCAGCATGTCTGCACTCTTCTGCAGCTAAGTACCATGTCCACCAACACTCCCAGTTAAGAGGGGGTTGCTAGACTATCACTTAACTCCTTCCACCTTCTAGACACCAACAAATGCCACTTCCATTTACAATAATGGCACAGAACATAAGAATGGATGATTTTAACCCTTAGAGACCCATCAAAAAACACACAAAACTTTATTGGAACAATCAAATGCAGTATTTTACCTCAAGGAATGTCCGTGTTGGACACTACATTTACAACTTTAGCTGTCTTGATGATTTAACCAGTACAATGGTTTGCGGCCATTTGTGGAGAACAAGATCATATAAATCCCAGTTGTAAACGACTCCCTCCATTTGTAGAGACTTTGTGCAACAATTTAGACAATGTTCACACCGCCATTGTAGGCGTTCTTCTGCAGTTCCATCATGTTAGATGACAAGCATGCTGCAGTGTTTTTGCTTTCAAAATGATGGAACCCAATAGGCCCTGTTATAGTTGAGTAGAGATCATTGGGTGATGTTTGGATCCATCATGCAACAGACCCGACAAAATCTTTTTCTACATGAGCAAGTCTTGAGAAGGATAACCATTCCCATTTTGCATGATGATGAGTAGAAAATTTCTTACATAAAAAGAGCACACTTACCTACTTTTTCTCAGGGCTTCATAATGGAGTGGGCGAGTAGACCCTGGTGAATGCCATTACCAGTCTCTGCTCACCTACTCAATAATATTTAACTAGCACAATCTCTGAACGAGGTCTTAATTTTAGATCAACACCACCCACCATAGGATGAAGCAGTAGTCATTAGATATGGCAGTCTGTGTAGCTGTGACTACTGATAGCTACATAGGGCTCCTAAAGCTGAATAATGAATGAAAAAAGCTGCAGAAGGTATCATCACACAAGAATGGACAAGGAGGCAGTACTGTGCATGATTGTATTAGTTACAAGGAAGCAGCACTATCTGTCCTACTTAATTTCTTGGAGGTGGGGGTATAATGCATGTGTCTACATCATTTTCAGAGAGAGATAGGAGAGCAGTATTATCTTTATCCGCTACATTGCCAGGCAGGCAGTACTATCTATGATGTAATTTACAAAGAGAGATTACGAAGAAGTACTATGTGTGCCAACATAATTTTCAGAGAGAGGAAGGAAGACAGTCCTAGCTATACCTACTTCAATATTTGGGCAAAAGGATGTACTACGAACTATAACAAAGTGACTACCACGTTATGCTGTAACAAAACATGGAAGTGGTAGTCGCTTTGCTTATAAATGCGCTGCTATGGTACAACACCAAGCCATTGTAGTTTCATATAATAATACAGATAACAATACTATTCAGTTCCAGATGGGTTGGATAGGGTAATGTATATAACACAGGAGAATATTCCACCAGAGCTTGTCTTTAATTTGCTTTCTTATGCATTTAGCTTCCACATGTGAGTTCTAAATTTTTTTTTTTTTTTTTATTGCATATTTCTTACATTTTTTATTCTTCAGCCTTGATGTGCTTTGTGAGGTGTCCAGCTATTAATACAAAGTGTCTGTATGAGAAAGAGAGAAATACTCATGTTTTCTGTTCTGCTACTTACGCCTTCATCACCTATTTCACATTGACTGCAAGCGCTGGAAAGCATACGATTGGAAAAAGCCTTGGAGTGATTTAAGAAAGAAACTATAATTTTTCGGCTGCGGAACGCTTCCATGTACACCATCACTTTGCAGATTTATAAAGCATCTGGCAGTGTTCAGAGCGAGCAATATATTGTTTTAGTGGAATACTGAAATCTTCGGCTCTGTAACTGTTTAACTGCAGCTCTGTGATTCAGCTAGAGCTGGCACAATATATCGAAGACTGCGGTACAGAACCAGCTAAAAACATCACTTTTGAAGAAAACTTCCCCTTCCCTGTCCATCCTCACCTCTATCCTTACGGAAGTCTTCACCATCACGTTGGCATCAACTCTTCATGACCATATGAAAGTATTTCTTTTGTTGTCTCCTGAAACTTCCCAATGTTGTGTTCATAATTTTTTGGGGATTTCATTTATCCATCCGGTTACTAGTTGTTTTGTTAACATAGTTGATAAGGTTAGATAAAGGCACAAATTCATCAAGTCCAGCCTATAAACCTACCAAGTCGTTCCAGAGGAAAACAAAAAAAAAAAAAACCCTATGAGGCAGACACCAACGCCTCATTCGAGGAAAAAAAAAAAATTTCCTTCCCAACTCCAAATATGGCAATTAGACTAAGTCCATGGATCAACGTTTTATCCCAAAAATTCATGTTCTGTGATATTTTTATTTTCAAGAAAGGTATCCATCTTGAACTTGTACAAGTCATCAGTCATCCCCACATCCGGTTGCATTGAGTTCCATAGTCTCACTGCTCTTACGATAAAGAAGCCCCTCCTAAGACTATGGCGAAACCTTTTTCCTCTGAGCAGAGAGGATGCCCCCTTCATATGGTAACAGGTCTTAGGTGTAAAGGGGTCATTGGAAAGATTTCTGTACTGTCCATTCATGTATTTGTACATTGTTTTTAAGTCATCCCCTAAGCCGTCTTTTTTCCAAATTGAACAGCCCGAGGTCTGATAACCTGTTTTTGTCTTCTTCTCATACATAATGCTCTGTACACTTCTCTGCCAGTGATTTCCGTTATTCTGCTCCATCATAAAAGCAGAACAAGGACGATACTGGAAGTGCTAAATACAATACATGATAGACACCAACAGCATCTGACTGAGCCCAGTGACTATAATGGGGGTCATCAAGATTTCATCATCTGGCCCAAGCATGTTATCGGGCACAGAATGCTTATTTGACGGAATCTGTGGTAAAGCAGATGTGAAGAGAGTCTGAGGCTGGGTTCACATCAGCGTTTGTCTATCCGCATGAAATCAGTTTTTGTAACCGTCTAAAATTCCTCAAAAACTGATTTTGAACAGTGTGTTATAAAACCCATTGAGTTCAATGTTGTTTTGTACCATTTCTACCGTGTATCCGTTCTTTTGGATGGAGACAAAATTGGACTTGCAGCACTTTTTTTCTCTGTCCAAAAAAATAAGGATACACAATGGACAGCAACAAATCCTTGGTTTAAAAAAATAAATAAAAAATTGAGGTCTATGGAAAGCGGGCACAAATGGATTACCAATGGGTAGTAATCTGTTTGTGTCCGTTTTTCAATCCATTTTTCCCTCTGCACTTACTCAGAAAGCAGTAAGAGAAAAAAAAAGCCAAAATAAATGGATTTGTCAAAACAGTTAAAACATTTTTTGACGGACACCCATTAACTAATCCGTCAAAATAGACGGACTATGGTATGCGCTGTGTAACCATTTGAATTTGTTTTTTATTTTACACGTGTTACATATAGATGGTTATATATACATATAGTACATAGATGAGTTCAGTAATATGAACAAGTGCATCGAAAAAAACCTGCTCCGATTTGACTGCTTGCTCTCCACCAGAATCGGCACTATGACCCTAAGTGTATCTAAACCATTAGATTTGGCTTCTTCCCACCTAAATTTTTGTTATCCTAATTGGTCATTCTTGAACCAAATTCCCCTTTGTCCCGGCCCTTTCAATCCCGTTTAATTGCAGTTATCATGCCAACTATCTTAAAAAGGTTATTTCACCGATATAGTTTAATTTAACATACCCCATATGGAACCAATAGGAACATTTCCTAATGTGAATGCTTGGAAACTCTTACATTCATATGTTAAGAGTACACATCCTTTCCTCATTAGCTGGAAAGTAGAGCGATTTTGGCACGGGTTCCATGTGGAAGCTTTGTGCTGCTTTTATATGAATTTTGTTTTTAGGCTTTGATGACACTGTTTAGAATAGGAAGTATCTAATAAGTCAAGCATTTTGTCTAATGTCCTGCCAGTATATTTAATATATGCCTGGAGGTCTGAAACACTATCTTCTTCACTACAGTAATATGCATTTAATTCTCTGAAAGCAGAAGGTCGATCTTTTTAAAAAGAGACTCAAAGTACATTTTCGGATGGAATAATTTAGAACATCTGTCGGAGGGTACAAGAGTAACGTACGGTTGGTTTTTATGGTTTAATCACGATCATGTTAATGCACACCGGTAGCTAATTAAAGAAAACTTTATTGTCTGCTGTACAAGGAATACAAGTAGGAGTCTGCTCATAGCACTCAATGATAAATGGTGCCTTTATAGTCACATTCCAGCAGCTGGGACGCCATGTAAAGCCCAGGTCACTTTAAATGTTTACAGATAGATGGTTCTGGTTACTCGCTTTGTTACCGTTCACAAATCTCATCTTTATTGCCCTCCCCACCTCGCACTGGAGTTTACCCAGAGGAATGCTATACCTAAGGGCATCTTTTGTATCAGTGCAGCAGGTGACTGCAGGCGCGCTGGGATCGGTAGTTAAGCCCCGGGCACTGTTTGAAGTTTCTCGTTTTCCAGTAGTCATTCTAAGTAATTGCCATATTTTTTTCACTGTACCCTTGGGAGACTGTTAATATACTCAATTAGTTTCAGGAGCGTGCATAATAAATCAATGTCTAGAGGATCCTGGCTTCTTTACACTTATAAATTGTGGTAAAACACTTGCCTTGTTGGTCCCTTCAATTACCCGAGGCCTTCCTTCATTAGACAAGTCATTCATCCAATTGCTGCAGTACAAGTGGTTATTATACCCTGTTGTTTTCTAAAAGTATGGCTCTGTATGCCTAGTCTGTGGCTACACTCATCTTATTTACCTCTTCTGTATCCGCTTCTGTAATATTATTGCTGGCGGATTTTATGTTGACGTTAGAAATGACGGTATATACAGTCAGGGTCATTCTAATGCTTGGAAATTGAGAATATTTTTATATATTTTCTTGGGTCATGTTCAACTCCATTTCAGACTCCTTCTAAATTTGTGGACAAAATTGCACACGAACATTTCCATCAACAAAAATGATGGGTACCATATCTGATACGTGATGGGGCCACATTGGGATCTGTTGGGCTCCGGTGATATCCATCATTAGACGGATCCTATGACAGAACAAATGCTGATGTGAACTTACCCTTAATATGTACCTCCAGTCACAACATGTAACATGTGATGTCACATATTTAAGCTTCTTTGCAGTAAAAAGAACCTTTGACCATCAACTCTTTGTATCTTTCCATAGGTGCTGCTCCACCTATTCTGTCGTAGTTGGATTTTTTGTCTAGCCTGGACAAGTCCCCAGTAATCGGTGCTGTTAATTTCAGCACCCAATATGCTAATAGGCTCTCTACTGTCAGCTGGAGAAGATAACTCGGGGCGGTGGAGAGCCTAATTAGCATACTGGGTGCTGAAACTTATAGCACTGATTGCTCAGGAAAGGTAGGAAAAATTATAAAGGTGCCAAAATCAGTGGAGCAGCATCAATTTAAGAATGCAAAGAGTTGATGATAGTGGAGATGGTGAAGGGTCCTTTAATAAGAGGACTGCACTGACATGTGATATTGGTACAGTACTTATTGCATTATAACACTGCAGTTTACAATAAACAAGGTAGAGGAGCATTTTTTTTCATTTTCTATGGAAACCTGTGAATTCTAGCTATGCCTCTGATATGCCTTTGTGCTGCATTTCTCCTCTTGTTAATAACACTTTTTCCTCACTCAGATAACACAGAAGAGAAAATACAGTGCGGAAAGGGAGGGAAGCATCCAAGTTTTCAGGGAGGGCAGATCACACAGGTTGTAGCAGTGAGTAAAGCATGCACAAGGCAGGAGAGATCACACAGGCTGTGTATATGTTGAGAGAGGAAAAGTAGAAAACCCACAGAAGACTGTATGAAGCTGAGTCCCCACCTTGCAGATACACAGATTTTTTGTTGCAGATTTTGTTGGGTTTTTTTGAGCCAAAGTCAGAAGTGGTTTGAGCAGAAGGTAGAAGTATAAGAACTTCCTATATATTTCCGATTCCTTTTGTAGCCATTCTTGGCTTTGGCTCAAAAAACCGCAGCAAAATCTGCAACAAAAAAGCTGTGTTTCTGCAACGTGGGGCCTCAGCCTGAAGGAGTGATTTCACTCTCCTCAGCATCATTGTCTGTCAGCACAAGGGAAAGGAGTGAAATCAGTCAAGTAATGAAGCTATGCTGATACATGACATGTTCTTTATCAATCAAATCTGTTAACTTTTATTGTTTCTGTGGTGAGGTTTTGAGTCTTACCTTGAAGAAACATTAACTCAGTTCTGTTTTTGATACACCTGGAGAGATCAATCATGGATGGATCTCAGAAGTGTTGAGAAATGTATAATTTTTTATAGTATTTTACAATGTGGCAGTGACTTATCTTGTTAACTATATGTTTAATCTGTTTTCAGGTGTCTAAACAAGAGCATCAGAAGAAAGATTGCACCGATGGCCGCACAGTGGACACATCGTCCCGGTATAGCGGAGCCCAAGATAGTGGCATCGGTAGTGATAGTGTGAAAATAAGAATAGTCCAGATAGAGCCACAAAGTGGTACAAGTCATCACAGAATAGTGAGACCATCCAAACAGTCATCGATTGTAAAGAATCTGAATTTCATCCCATTCGATATATTTATCACTGCCAGCCGCATATCCTTGATGTCCTACTCATGCACTGCCATGCCTAAATCGGAAAGTAGAGAAAATGAGAAAGCGGGCAAAGGTGCTTTGAATCAGTCCGCTACAGAAACTGAGGAAATATTGGACAGATCTGTGCAGTCGTGTATATCCACGCTCACTGCTGAGGACCTTCTTACTAGCAACTCTTCTTCTCCAGCAAATGGAAAAACTGGTCTGCTTTCTCTAGAACGTCTCCATGCTTCTACAAGGTCTTCTGCCCGGCAAGCTCTGGGCATCACAATTGTGCGTCAGCCTGGAAGAAGAGGGACAGGAGACTTACAGTTGAATCCATTTTTACATCTTATTGTTTCCCAACCTTCTTTGCTCATAAGCTGCCATCACAGGAAACAGAAGACGGAAATATCACTCTTTGATGCACTCCTCAAGGGCGTAGATCCGGAATACAAGTGCTCAGGTATGGATGTTCAAAGTAAGCTATCTGATCTATGATTGTTACATTGTTCTTTATTGAATCACGTTTGGGATCTAGTGTTTATCCCAGGGAAAGCTCATGCTAATCACATCCATAGGGTTCTGTTAGTCAGGAAGAGTCCGAAAGAGTGTCCTTTTGGCCTTCATAGGGGCAATATGTTGGCATAATGCAAAAAAGGATGGAACACTATAGTAAACTACAACAGTATGTAGTAAAAGAAAGTATGGCGTGCTCTATAAATGTCTTTAAAATTGGGACCTAATTGGTGATATATTATATCCTAATCTGTATTGAAATTACAGAAAAAATTTACATTCATCACAGTCCTTCGCCAGGAGTATAGTATACTGTATGGCTGGATCTTTTCCAGGCACATAACCCTTGTTATGATGTGAACAGGATCTAATTTGCATTGAAATTACAGAAAAAATTGACATGTGGCATATTTAAAACCATCACAGCAGGTGCAAAAGAGATTTATTAAAGGGGTTATCCATTTGTATTTTTATTGATGTCCTGTCCACCAGGGACATCATCTGTTTGGTGGGGCCACGGCACTCCGCAAACTGTAATTACACCACACGACCACAACAAAATAAACTGTGTGTGATGTAAACAGTGAAGGGGTCACAGTGTGAGCTGTGGCCCCTTAAAATAACTGATCAGTGGAGCCCTGAGTGTCGGACCACCACTGAGCTGAGGACAAGTCATCAATAAAAAAAAAAAAAAGAACTGTACAACCCCTTTACAACTCTAATTTACTTTGCTGCTGCTGTAATACAGTGATGGTCTCCACCTCCAAAAATCTGGATGGAATAGGTGCAACCTATCTGCTATGTGTAAGTATACCCATAGTCAATGGGGTCCACCGGGCTCCTTATGTATCCGCTGTTGTAACGGTCCACCTGTCCGTTGTTCTACTCCTCCAACAGACAGCCCGGTGCAGATATGAACTTAGCCTTACCAGCACTTATGAAATATGACCGTGCACAGTCTATGAGACATGTTATAAGCGCAGATATTATAATAGCTGACAATTATTTTCAGAATGAAACGCAAGCCCTCATGTGTTTTTTGTTACTGGACTTAGAGTTTTAAAGGCGGATGAAGATTATCCAATCAAAAATAATATAGTAATTCAATATCCACTTTCCATAAGCCTCCTCGAGAACAGCGCGTTCTCGAAGGATAAAAAGCTTTTATTTACATAGACATTACTTGAAGAATAACATTGTTTTAAGAGATTATCTTGTTCTACTGTCCCAGAGAATCCAGATAGTTTCCACCAAACCACTGACAAAGGAAGATGGGTATTAACGGGAGTATATGAGAATCAGAGCTTTATCAAAAGTAGGCACTGCCGTGTAGACCCTGACATAATACAGACTGTTCACTAACGCTAAGGCCAGATTCGCACGACCAGACTCAGCTGAACTGACATGCTAAGCTAAGTTCAGTTCAGCTGAGTTGTGTTCAGACTGGTAAATGTGGCCGATGCATGGACTGAGTTTCCCGGCTTTAACCTGCCGTGTGAAGCCAGCCTTATAATATGTATTACTACTATGAGTGCCATGATCATGATATTGTACCAGAAGGGGTAATGTGTCTCATTATGGAAAGGCAACAATACTGGGGACTTATTAGACTATTCATGCCCTGCTAAGGTTTCTGGGTAAATAATATGAAAATAAGATCTCATTGGTGTAGAATAAGAACTTGCTCGTAGCATAGGAAGATAGCTCCCTATAGATTAAAAGGGTTTTTTATGGCCTATCCTCAGAATAGGCCTTAAATATATGATTGATAGGGGGCCGACACCGAGCCCCTGGAACGATCATCTGTACAGAGCCGCTTCTGGCACCCGTCCTGTAAACAGTATGGGGCCGTCTGCTTTATAGGGGCCTGGCGCCTTAACTGCTGGGAGCTGAACTGCAGTGAAGGCAACGGGCCGCTAGATAACGGACGGAACTTTTTGGTCTGGCCCCGTATTGTGTACTGGATGGGCATTGGAAATGGCTCTCTACAGAGGATCGGTACGGGGGCCGGATGTTGGCCCTATATTGATCATATATTTATGGCTTATTCTGAGGCCGTAAAAAATGTCCGGACAACCCCTTGGTTTTCAAACATAAGATCATATCTAGGAATAATAGCCAAGCCAGAATAACTCCTACAATGCCCATATAGGTTTGATTTTCTCACCTTTTAGACAGTGACAAATTTATTAAGAGATGTGTGGCTTTTACTTACTTTGACTCCAATCTCTCTTTCTTCTTTCTTAGACTGATGTAATATATCAGTCTTAGTGAATGTGGCCTGTATGTCCTGAGATATCAGGTACAAGTAAAATTGCCCCAATACTCCAGTTTTCTGTATAGAAGCCGTGGGGGTTAGGGGAGTTTAAGCATCACGGTGACTTATTGCAAACAAGACCTAATGGAGGGAGTAGAAGTCAAGAATTAGACATTATAGCTATAAACTTGTAGGCTCTGTGCTTGACCTTGTAGCAGTGATATTTGGCCCATGGGAGCTACACTACACTACATTACATTACAAGAGAGATTTGTAGTGCAAAATCTCTAAGGGTTACGCACACTCAATGCACACAAGAAATAAGTTGGTCGGATGTAATGTGTTATTGCATTAAGATAAAAACACGTTTATGGCTGGAAGTGCGTAGTGAGATAAATGGCCCATAGTTTATAATGTAATGTTCTTCATAAGCCATTGATTTACTATTATCTGGTTGTTACAGGCATATAGGTCATCTCTGCTTCATTATTGGGGGCGACCCCTGGAACCTTAATATCATAATGAAGGAGCTGCTGCAACCCCTGCATTATTTATCCAGACAACAGGGGTTGTCTATATGTGCTACTGCAGCTCAGCCCCTTTCCACTTTGATGAATGACAAGGTTTAAACCCCTCAGAATTGGCCACCAATGTTTTAAGGTGACCAATAGGCAACACGTGGCTGCTAGGCACCTCTAGCAGTCGGCTCTCCACTGATCAGGTGTTGAAATTCAGTATTCCCATTCCCATATCTTTCCTTCTCCCTCACACTCCCCTCAATATTATCTGTTGGGGGGAGAGGTGGGGAGCCTCCATACATATAAAATAGTTTGTCGGTCTTGACAAAATCACAGACTTGCCAAACTTTTGTGTAGGTATAATACATAGCACCACAGCTGTCCACAGGCCGTATGTAGTATTGCATTTAAGTCCTATTCACTTTTATGGCACTGAGCTGTAATACCAGATTGGACAGGACAGGCGTAGGGCTGTTTTTGGAACAAGCAGCCATGTCTTTATCATATCTTGGCCAACCCCTTTAAGTACTGAAAAATCCCTTTAAAAGCATGACGCCTTCGGTAGAATGCTTTGTAAAGAAGACGTACTCCAACACAATGGTAACGTCGTCCCCATCTCCTGCAATATGTTTAAGACTGACAAAGACAGATTAAACATATTGACAAAGGCTACTGTACTTAAAGGGGGTTGTCCCGTTTCCGCAAATAAATGTTATTGTTTTTATAATAAAAAGTTCTACAATTTTCAAATATATTTTCTGCACCAATTCCTCACAGTTTTCTATATCTCAGCTTGTTGTCATCCATTGTATACTTCCAGTGAATAAAAATCAGTCCATGGTCATGTGATATACAGTCCATGGTCATGTGATATACAGTCCATGGTCATGTGATATATGGCCCATGGTCATGTGATATACAGCCCATGGTCATGTGATGTACGGCCCATGGTCATGTGATGTACGGCCCATGGTCATGTGATGTACGGCCCATGGTCATGTGATGTACGGCCCATGGTGATGTGATATACGGCCCATGGTCATGTGATATATGGCCCATGGTCATGTGATGAACACACAGGTGCACAGATTGTTTCAAGACAGAGCTCTGCTTACTGTGCCTACATCACATGACTCTGGATTGTATATCACATGACCATGGACTGTATATCACATGACCATGAGCCGTATATCACATGACCATGGACTGTATATCACATGACCATGGACTGTATATCACATAACAATGGACTGATATTTTTTACTGGGAATAAGCAGAATGAATGATAGCAAGCATTGATCTAGAAAACCGTGAGGAATTGATACAGAAAGTATATTGGAAAATTGTACAACTTTTTATTATACAAACAATAACATGTATTTGCTGAAAGTGGACAATCCCTTTAAGACTGATGGCGGGAGAGTGAACAGTCTTTGCCTAGGTAACTGTACTTAAGTGATCGCCTCTCCTCCTAATATCTGCTCGTACAGGAGGTATAGAGGCATGTTAGGTATTCTGTTGCCCGGAGAAATAGTCTTGTCTTATGCCCGCGTCATCTTATAAAGGGAAATAAAAACAGCTGAGGAAGGTATTTGCATTCATTGATCACAGCATGTCTCGGGCTTATAAGGATGCTTGTTGCTATCCTCTAGGATTAAAAAAAGGTCCGGGCTTTGATGTTTTTCACGCACACTTTGTCCATTTTTGATGTTTTACCTTTAATCACAGAGTCGGCAGCTTGTTTTGGCAGGCTATCCTGGCTGTGGGCAGGAACTTGTGAGTTATGCCACATTCTGTACACAGAACTTCACATGAACTCGGAATAATGAAACTCCCACTGAGACAAATTCTGTTCCGCAACTACTGTTATTATTTTCTGTTTGATGGAGGTCAAGAAGGAGTCTCAGAAGTGGTTTACAATTGCACATCCACTCTTGTGGCTGATGCCTTCCAGTGCTCATGCGTAATAGTAAAAAAGCTTACTCGCCTTATCCAGCTACATTTCCTAACTTGCAAAGTAATCAGATGTACTCACTTATGCATAAAACTCCAAATGTTTAGTCTTATAGTAACTGCTTTTGATCTCCGCCAATGTATACCTTTAATCTACGTCTTAAAAAATATCGGAGACATCAATACTCTTCTGGGCAGGGTCATAGCCAGGCCTTGACCTCAGGCTTCCAGTTCCTTACGTGGGCAGCCAGTGCTATTTTATGTCCACTCTTTATGTGGTTTGCATTTGGTTAAAGGGGTTGTATCGTTCTAGTCACCTCTTCCTTATCTACAGGGTAGGAAATAAGTGTCACATTGTTGGGACTCTGACCAGCCATCAGTAAAAGCCCCCCTGCATTCTCCCTGTGAATGAAGTACCAGTGCACTTCTGTGACCAGTGCTCCATCACTTCAGTGATCAGTTCTCCATCACTTCAGGAACAGTGCCCATCACTTCTGTGACCAGTGCTCCTTCACTTCTGTGACCAGTGCTCCATCACTTCTGTGACCAGTGCTCCATCACTTCAGTGAACAGTGCTCCATCTCTTCAGTGACCAGTGCTCCATCACTTCAGTGATCAGTGCTCCATCACTTCTGTGACCAGTGCTCCTTCACTTCTGTGACCAGTGCTCCATCACTTCTGTGACCAGTGCTCCATCACTTCAGTGACCAGTGCTCCATCTCTTCAGTGACCAGTGCTCCATCACTTCTGTGACCAGTGCTCCTTCACTTCTGTGACCAGTGCTCCATCACTTCTGTGACCAGTGCTCCATCTCTTCTGTGACCAGTGCTCCATCACTTCAGTGACCAGTGCTCCATCTCTTCAGTGACCAGTGCTCCATCACTTCAGTGACCAGTGCTCCATCTCTTCAGTGACCAGTGCTCCATCACTTCAGTGACCAGTGCTCCATCTCTTCAGTGACCAGTGCTCCATCACTTCAGTGACCAGTGCTCCATCACTTCAGTGACCAGTGCTCCATCTCTTCAGTGACCAGTGCTCCATTACTTCAGTGATCAGTGCTCCATCTCTTCAGTGACCAGTGCTCCATCACTTCTGTGACCAGTGCTCCATCTCTTCAGTGACCAGTGCTCCATCACTTCAGTGACCAGTGCTCCATCTCTTCAGTGACCAGTGCTCCATCACTTCAGTGACCAGTGCTCCATCACTTCAGTGACCAGTGCTCCATCTCTTCAGTGACCAGTGCTCCATCACTTCAGTGATCAGTGCTCCATCTCTTCAGTGACCAGTGCTCCATCACTTCAGTGACCAGTGCTCCATCTCTTCAGTGACCAGTGCTCCATCACTTCAGTGACCAGTGCTCCATCACTTCAGTGACCAGTGCTCCATCACTTCAGTGACCAGTGCTCCATCACTTCAGTGACCAGTTCTCCATCTCTTCAGTGACCAGTGCTCCATCACTTCTGTGACTAGTGCTCCATCACTTCTGTGACCAGTGCTCCATCACTTCTATGTGGCTGCCGGACATTGCAGTCCTTGCAGCCTCGTAGCAAAGAATAGGGTGCCAGCAACAAAATCCCACTGGCACTTCATTCACAGGGAGGATGTAGGAGAACTTTGTCCTCTATTCTCCTGGTCGCTGGGGCACTCACCAGTCAGATGCCCATTGATGTGACACTTTTCTCCTATCCTGTGGACTGAGAACTGAATGTGGTTCCATTACTTTACTGGGATATAATAATGCCTGTGTGTGACATCAGTCTAATTATTTTCTTCATATGCTATGATGTCACAGTGTACACAGTGATCTTTTTGTGTGTGCATTATCACTCTGCTATGATGTCATACTGGCCATTATTCCTGTGCTGTGATATTACTGTGTATGGTATCTCTCTACTGTGACATCACTGTGTGCATTACTCCTGTGCTGTGACATCACCATGTGCATTATCTGAACTGTGACATCACCGTGTGCATTATCTGAACTGTGATATTACTGTGTACATTATCTGTTCTGTAAGATTGCTATGTGCATACCCCCCCCTGCCCCCCCCCCCCACACACACACACACTGTAAAGGAAACCAAGATGATTGTGCACTTTTCAGATTTGGAGCTTGCTTATTAAGGAAGTAATGGTAAACAAAAAAATGATCATGGTAGAGTAGTGCCCCTTTGCTATGGGGCTCCATGGTTACTTGTTACACCACCGTTTATTGTTTTATCAACCCCCAGACTATACATTATGACTTAAAGCAAAATTTTGACACAGTGCCCCAGGTGTACACCAAAAAAATTACAACTTTTTATTTCTACGCTGCCTTTGCCACTTTCCCGAAAAGGGGGTGTGGTGAGGGTGTGCAGAGAGCAGGGCTATCAACCCTGCCAGATTTATTGTCATTTATGCTAAAAATCTGGCGTACATTTCCCTTCAGGCCACATCCCATTGGAAGATCCAGCTTTATTTTTTATATATATATATATATATATATATATATATATATATATTTGAGGTGCACCCTCTGCTGGTAATAACGCTATGAAGACTGGAATTTATAACACCAGTCTTCATAAATCAATAAGTCTTGGATGAGGATCTGCCCTTCTCCAATATTTAAAAAAAAAAAAACAATTACAATACTCGGGCATACATGGAGAATTCTACATTGTACCCTCTTTTTTTACCCCATATGCTAATTTATTATTATTATTAGTAGTGGTAGTAGTAGTATTATTGTTTATTTATATAGCGCCATTAATTCCAAGGTGATTTACATGCGGTACACAAGATGTACAAAACAGATAATACAAACAGTGATCAACTGGTACAGTGGGATAGAGGGCCCTGCCCGCAAGGGCTTACAATCTATGAGGGAAGAGGGATAGAGACAGAAGGTGGGGGTAGAGGCTGTTCAGGTGGTGGTGTGGTGACAGTAGTGTCATTGGAGGTTGTAGGCCTTCCTGAATAGGTGAGTCTTCAGGGCCTTCTTGAAGCTTGTGAGGGTGGGGGACAGTCTTATGTGTCTTGATAGTGAGTTCCAGAGTATGGGGGATGCACGGGAGAAGTCTTGGAGACGGTTGTGTGAAGAGCGGATAAGAGCAGAACGGAGTAGGAGGTCTTTGGAGGATCGGAGGTTACATGTGGGCAGGTAGCGGCAGATTAGATCAGAGATATATGGAGGGGACAGGCTGCGGATGGCTTTGTATGTCAGCCTTAGTAGTTTGAACTCTATTCGCTGGGCGATGGGTAGCCAGTGAAGGGATTGGCAGAGGGGAGCGGCCGATGAAGAACGGGTGGAGAGGTGTATTAGGCGAGCAACACAGTTTAAGGTGGACTGGAAGGGGGCGAGAGTGTTAGTTGGGAGGCCATGGAGAAGGTTGTTACAGTAGTCTAGGCGGGAGATTATGAGGGCGTGGACTAGCATCTTTGTAGTTTCAGGGGTGAGGAAGGAGCGGATTCGGTGGATGTTCTTGAGTTGGACGCGGCAGGAGGTGTTGAGGGTTTGCATATGCGGCTTGAAGGATAGGTCAGAGTCTAAGGTTATCCCAAGGCAGCGGACCTTTGGAACTGGGGTGAGAGTGGTTCCATTAATTTTTATAGATGGGTTGGGTAGGGGGGGTCATGCGAGGAGGGGTGAAGATTATGAACTCTGTATTCTCCATGTTGAGTTTGAGAAAGCAGGAGGAGAGAAAGGAGGCTACAGCTTCTAGACATACTGGGACTCTGGACAACAGAGAGGTAATGTCTGGTCCAGAGAGATATATTTGGGTGTTGTCAGCATAGCAATGGTAATGGAAACCATGGGATTCTATGAGTTAGCCAAGGCCTAGGGTGTAGATGGAAAACAGGAGGGGTCCTAGGACGGATCCTTGGGGGACAACTACAGAAAGAGGGCGTGGTGAGGAGGTCGTGTGAAAGTGGGAGACGCTGAACGTGCGGTTGGTGAGGTATGAGGAGATCCAGGAAAGGGCCAGGTCTGAGATGCCAAGGGATGAAAGCGTTTCTAACAGGAGGGAATGGTCGTCTGTGTCAAAAGCAGAGGAGAGGAGGAGGAGAAAGACAGAGTTTGGCTTTGGCAGTTAGGAGGTTGTTAGTGACCTTGGTTAGGGCAGTTTCTGTGGAGTGATGGGGTCTGAAGCCTGACTGTAGTCTGTGAAAGAGCACATTGGATGAGAGATAGGAGGACAGTTCGGAGTGGACGTGTTGCTCCAGCAGTTTAGAGGTGTACGGGAGCAGTGAGATGGGGCGATAGTTGGCTGGAGAGGACGGGTCGAGGGAGAGTTTCTTAAGTATAGGTGTGACGGTAGCATGTTTGAAGGCGGAAGGGAAGGATCCATTGGTTAGGGATAGGTTGAAGAGATGGGTTAGGGCAGGAGTAATGACTTCAGAGAATTTGGGGATGAGGTGTGACTGGATGGGGTCAAGCGCGCAGGAGGTGAAGTGGAATTTAGATATTAGGGTGGAGCTTTTCATCAGTGACGGTGGAGAAACAGGTTAAAGATGAAGAGCACAGGACAGTTGGGTGGGGTGGTTGTCAGGGGTGTAGGGTGAGACTGTCTCTGATGGTGTCGATTTTGCTTTTGAAATAAGAGGCAAAGTCATCAGCTGTGATAAGCGATGTCGGAGGGGGCACAGGAGGATGGAGAAGGGAGTTGAAGGTAGTAAATAGATGTTGCGGGATAGGGCAGATATTAGTGTGGTGAAGTAGAGCTGCTTTGCAGAGGTGAGTGCGTTCTTGAATGTTTTCACACTAGCGTTCGTCTCTCCGCTTAAAAAGTGGTTATCTGCGGACCCCATAGACTATAGTGGAGTCTGCCGGGTTTCATTCTGGTTTCCTTGCAGGACTTTTCTCTCTGATGATTTTAGGTGGAATCCACGGCAGAGTCCAACTTCGATGTGAACCTAGTCTTACACGGTCTTACACTTTTCAATCAGCAGTGACAGTTCCAGACTATTTAGAGACACCCACGTTTTGCAAGAAGAATGGTGTCGCCCAGTTTCAGGAAGATTTTCAGGAAGAATAACAGAGGATCCATACATCATTGAGATATCAGAAAAGATACTCCAGAATTTTTATTGCATGGGGAATGCAAGTTTTCTTGGGCAGCCATGTCTGGGTTGGAGTAATGCCTCTAGGATACCCTGTGTGGGTCTGACTCCTTTTTCATTGTTGTGTTTTCAGACTGTTTCTAGTTTGTTGGTTTTTCACAATAGAAATTGTATCTCATCTGAAACCTTTTAAGGAGATCTATCATTTGCCAAGTGTATAACAAGTTTGGAGAGATCATGGCTGGTCAGATGGGTGTGTGAAAATTACCTTTAATTCCAACAAAACTGTAAATCTCCTAACAGATGATGGTACAGATGACTGGCTCACTACTGAGGATACGTATCCGCACCAGGCAGGCATCCTACAGATTTTTCGCTGCTGCTTGCACATTCCTTGTGGTGTCTGAGTTGTTTTTAGCTATGATACATATCTCTTACTGCTTTTATGTATTATTCTGTACACTTTGTGTTCTAGCACTTTTTCTATGGCATTGGTTAAAAGCTTTGTGTTTCCAATAAATCTAATAAAATAAATGGAGCAACTCTGCTACTAGTCTTACAAAAAGGATCCTATGTATAGTTGGGTATACAGCTCCTAGGCAGAGCCATGTGCTCCCGGATGATGCAGCTGCTCCTCAGTGGTTATACCATATTTTGCTGGTCATCTTGCAGTTATATCTGCTCTACTCCCTGTATATTTCTTACTCTGGTCAGGTTCAGTATTATTTACACACAGTGGGGCAGATTGACTAAGACTGGCGTTTTGTACGACAGACCTCTTCATAAATCAGACGCACACTTATGCACCAGAAAGGAGATCTAGGTGTTAGGAATTGATGTAGATTTCCATTATAATTCATACCAGAAAAGTAGCTTGAGTTATTATAAATGTCAGGCCACATTCACTCATCGTGGAGAGCGAGGTGCTGAACGGGGATTGTGTTGCGTGTTTGGTGCAAGTAGGGCGTGTCCAATAATGGGGTCTCAAACGCTTGGTCCCCTACTGATCAGGAGGAAGGGGAACCCAAAGTCCCCCTAAAGGCTTCTTGTGACTGGCACCCCACAGAGGTTACAGTCCTGGCAGCCTCACTGAAGTGAATGGAGTGAACTGAATGCACCCCGTCCTCCTGACCACTGAGTAAACCAGCCTTTGGGATCCCCCAGCAATCACATACTTATCCCGTCCTGTGAATAGGGTGTCTATAATGGCACAACCCCTTTAATCACTTTATACTTTTTTGTCCACATCAGTATAACTTCGTTCAGAATTAGGCCCGTTCATTTTCATTAAGGTAATACAACGTGTTGACTCAGGTCTCCAGCTTGTCCCAACTTAACCCAGCCACGATCCTTGTAATGCTTTGTTTTAACCCCATAGGTGTTAGATTGACAGCACACATATAAAGACTGGATGTCACACTGCATTACTGACAGGTGAAAGAAGAAATGTCATGAAGCAATAAACACTTATGTAGATCCAAGTAAAGGTCACTAGCAGTCATTTTCGGGTGTCCATACACAGCTACACAACAAATTAGACGTGTTCTTACAATCCCCTTCTGAGCTGACCACTGCAGATCCTGTAGTGCCAACACTTTCAAGACAAAGCTGACAGTCCCTCATGTTCCATAGTACCAGACAACGTTACAGTATTACAGCTAAGGCTGGGTTCACATCCATTCGGAGACTCTGTCGAAACCCACAAAAAAGTCCTGCAAGTCTGAATTTTTCTTCCAGTAATTTCTGTTATAAAGAGTAGACACCCGATGGACCCCATTATAGTCACCGGGGTCCGTGGTGCTCCATTTGTGTCCACTATTTTAGCGGTCTGTTGTTCATGTCTTCCGATGGACCAGAACAATGGACTGCCCAACTCTAGTGTGAACCGAGCATAAGCTGTACGACCTGTAAACTGGGTACTGTCTAACCTAGATAGACGTTCTAGTGCAGTCCATTGGGGGTACTGGTATTTTTGACAACAAGAATTTTGCTGCAGACTGTGCTATCCTTGCCATCAGAAATAGCCAAAATTTTGATTAAATCCTTTTATGGTGAAATCAGATGGCCATGTATAATGCAAGTAATATTGTCCGTGTGACAGCCGTATTTCCTGAACTGACTGCAGCTCTGCTGAACCAAAGTCTCTGTGTATGATGATGTTAGTTGTCGTTCAACCATGGTCTAATACTTGAGTATGGGATAATAGACTTGCATTTGGACCAGAACTTGCAGCAGTATAGATCACTATGATGCTATGAGCTACAGATGGTCCACAAAATTCACCGTCACACAGACCACTCATGGCCATCTGAATTTGTCGTAATGCTACAGCCTGTGGTTATACTTAGCAGAACCTAAATATCTATAGGGTTTTGTAGGCACCTACCACGTTTCTCCAAAAATAAGACTCATTCGCTCCAGACAAATCTTATAAAATGGTGCAGTGTCAGTGGGTCTTAAACTTACTGGCACTCTCTCACTAAACACTTTGTGTGGCACCCTGCCCTCTCTGTCTCCTCTCCTTTACGCTAAGGAGGAGGAGCTGTTGTGGAGTGGCTGCGTCTGTGGGAGCAGTAGGGGTGGCACCTGACATCTGGTCACGTAGGTAGCCAAGCCCACAGCATAAGAGCAGCCGGGTGGCGGGACCCAGGAAGCGGCACTCGGGGGCAGGTGGTGGGACTCGGGAGTGGGTGAGCAGATTTTGCCCTCCTGTGGCGAGAAGTAGCGGGGCACTTGTCCAGAATAGTTGGGAGCTACGGTATGCCTATTCTTTGTCTCCGTGACGTCATGTGACGTAACCTAGCACTGGCTCTTACTGTAACTAGGGCTTATTTTTTGTGTATGGTTTATATTTCAAGCCTACTCCAAAAACCCTGCAAAATCAAGCTAAGACTTATTTTCTGGGTAGGGCTTATTTTTGGAGAAACATGGTATTTAGAACTTCAAGTTTTAGACAACGAATTGTTATTCTGTCATGAACATTACTCAAGTTGTATATGTTTGGTTGTGTATGGACTGCACATTCTTAGGCTTTGTCTGGAAAATATAACTTTAAAATAGAGACATTTTAAATTTAATATTTCCCATAAAATCTCTAGAGTTTTCTATGACTCATTTGATAAAGTCAAAGATACAGAAATTCCATTGCTGGCTCTAAGTGCCCAGTGCACTAAAGAGACAGCGATACAAAATTGCCATATGTTCAGTGTAAAAACAGGGTGTAACATGGTTACACACTGGAATAGGAATCCTGCAATTAATAATATCTAATATAATAAGTGCCTCTATGGACTGTAAATAACAGATTAAAAAAATATATATCTTTTATGGTGCTATCTATAGGTTGTACTTGGTAAGTATCTCTCATATGGGTTTCCCAAATTGTTGAAATGAGCACTCCTACTTTATAACACAGGTTCATTGCTGACTCTTCAAAAGTCTACATATCTTGTGTTGGAGTATCCACAATAAGTTGTAAAGTATACAGATTATTATTATTATTATTGTTTATTTATATAGCACCATTAATTCCATGGTGCTTTACATTATTATATTAATTCCATGGTGCTTTACATTTGCGGATTTACATACGGTACACAAAATATACAAAACAGATAATACTAACAGTGACCAACTGGTACAGTGGGATAGAGGGCCCTGCCCGCAAGGGTTTACAATCTATGAGGGAAGAGGGATAGAGACAGAAGGTGGGGGTAGAGGCTGCTCAGGTGGTGGTGTGGTGACAGTAGTGTTATTGGAGTTTGTAGGCCTTCCTGAATAGGTGAGTCTTCAGGGCCTTCTTGAAGCTTGTGACTGTGGGGGACAGTCTTATTTGTCTTGGTAATGAGTTCCAGAGTATGGGGGATGCCCGGGAGAAGTCTTGGAGACGGTTGTGTGAAGAGCGGATAAGAGCAGAGCGGAGTAGGAGGTATTTGGAGGATCGGAGGTTACGTGCGGGCAGGAAGTGGGAGATTAGGTCGGAGATATATGGAGGGGACAGGTTGTGAATGGCTTTGTATGTCAGCGTTAGTAATTTGAACTCTATTTGCTGGGCGATGGGTAGCCAGTGAAGGGATTGGCAGAGGGGAGCGGCTGATGAAGAATGTGGGGAGAGGTGTATTAGGCGAGCAGCACAGTTTAAAGTGGACTGGAGGGGGGCGAGGGTGTTATCTGGGAGGCCATGGAGAAGGGTGTTACAGTAGTCTAGGAGGGAGATTATGAGGGCATGGACTAGCGTTTTTGTAGTTTCATGGGTGAGGAAGGAGCAGATTCATTGGATGTTTTTGAGTTGGGGGTGTCTGGAGGTGTTGACAGTTTGGATGTGTGGCTTGAATGATAGGTCAGAGTCTAAGGTTATCCCAAGACAGCGGGCCTGTGGGACTGGGGTGAGTGTGGTTCCATTAACTTTGATAGATGGGTCAGGTAGAGGGGCTGTGCGAGGTGGGACGAAGATGATGAACTCCGTTTTCTCCATGCAGTTGTTCAGTGAAGCCAGGGAAAGAAACATAGGTGCCAGACCTTGGGCAAATGCGCAGCGAAGCCAAGGTGTACTTCGTTGGCTTCGCTGAACCACTGTGCAGGCGCTAAGAGCACCATAGATGAGTTTGATACGACTCATATCTAGGTATGTACAAAGTTTTGTTTTGCTTTTTTTTTAATGAGGACAAGGACTGCTTTACAACAGGGATATTTGGGACACTAATCCCCCCCCCCCCCATTCCTCAGATCGCCCTGACAAGTTCCCTTTAAGTCAAATTAGAAGGTAGATGGAATACATGGGAACAGCTGCGCCAAATACATGAAATAAGGTTATTTATATGCGCATGGAATCTCTTCTCAAGTCTTAAAAGTTTGTGACACACGGACCGCTAGTTGCCAGATTTAGCGAAATCTAAATATTTGAAACAATGTTTACAATTATACTTATCAAAATCAGAATAGTAACTCGCTGTGGGATTCTCAGGGTCTAAAACTAGACCTTTCCCTGAATATTAAGGGATTTAACAACAGAATTAATGGTCTCCAGAAGGCAAAGTTTTCCTTGAGTGAACGCAGCTATTACTATGCTGGCGAAAACAATAATCGATCTCTGCTGATACATTGAACAAGTCCAAATTCAGATTTCTCAGTATTGTTAAATATTTATTTGTGGGGCTGACTACTCCGGTTCTGCTTTGAGTTCAGGACCTCAGTAAGGTCAGATCCTTTCCAAATGACTTTATAATGCAAGGTGCTTGTAGCTTCTGGATCTGAGCCAGTATCATTACATTCAAGTGTGCAAATGGCCGCACGCTTTTGAAGTCTAAGACTAAGTGGGCTGTTGGCATAGGTTGGCTTAGGGGGTTATATCTTACTAAGTGATGGTTAAGACTGGAAGAACCACAAGAATCTGTTTATACAGAGTGTAATAGGTCATATGATATTTTGATGTCTTTTTGATTTTGGTTTTATTGCACATTTGTTCTTTTAACTAGTTTATACTTAGTGAAATGGAAACATAAATTAAAGGAAGTAAAAATGGATTCCGTTGGCTAATTGACCGATGCTCTATAATTGTGTCTAGAAATTGCTTCCTGGGTTTTTAAAGGGCGTAAGAGATAAGTGTCCCCCACTGATCATGAGAACAGGGGACAGTGTCCCTGTTTGAATGGCATAGTGGGCGCATATGCGTGCTGACTCTCAATACAACTCTATGGGATTGTGACAAAAATGGCAATATCTTGGCAATGGAGGTGCCCATTCAGAAGGAGAAAACAATGTGTGATTCAAATGACCCTACCTTATCTTACTGTGTGGTTGATATGTGGGGGATTCAGGTGACCCTACCTTATGTTTCTGTGTGGTTGATATGTGGGGGATTCAGGTGACCCTACCTTATGTTTCTATGTGGTTGATATGTTGGGAATTCAGGTGACCCTACCTTATATTTCTATGTAGTTGATATGTTGGGGATTCAGGTGACCCTACCTTATCTTACTGTGTGGTTGATATGTGGGGGATTCAGGTGACCCTACCTTATCTTACTGTGTGGTTGATATGTGGGGGATTCAGGTGACCCTACCTTATGTTTCTGTGTGGTTGATATGTTGAGGATTCAGGTGACCCTACCTTATCTTACTGTGTGGTTGATATGTTGGGTACTGGTGACAGACTCCCTTTAATGGTGATCATTGATGATCACCATCCTGTAGTCGTTTTCTTCTAGCTTTTACAAACTGGCAAATCTATTGTATATCCCTTTGCCATATAACTACTCGGAAGCCTTATCAATGATACTTTTACTTCTTTCTGGTGATTGGTGGGATTATCAGCTCATGGACCCTAGGTGTATAGCCTCTTCTGATTTCTGAATGACATGTCCCATTTAGGAAAACTTCCCTACCAGGTATATCCAAACTTTCCTGTAAGAATGCCTCCTCCTCCTTATGGAAATCCTTATTAAAAAATGTTGGCATTGGTCAAGATTCTATTGTCTCATATTGTTGTCAGATCGTTGTGTCATATTGTCTGCGAATGTTTATCATTTCATGTTTGCTTTCTCTGGATTTAACCAATCAGACGTTAAGCAGATATTGGGATCATAGATGGTCATTGTAGGTTGATACGGTAGATAACCACATGTGCAGAGAATCTACAATGTCATCTCCAACCCCTTACCAAATTCATTCGTGGACCAAAAATGTTCACTCAGGAGACTTTGTGATATGCTTTAATGCCCTATTTTTTATTTCCATTCTTGTCTTTCCCTCAAATCATCTTCTTAACGTTTGTCCCCTTTAACTTGTGTCTGCCACATAGTTTTGTCTCCTTACTACATGGTCACTGTGTAAGGCTATATTGTCAATCTGACAGCCATTTCTATAAGTATTTTACCTTCCGGTGTATATTAAGCTTGAAGAATTTTGTTTTTTTCTAATTATACTAATTATAATATTCCCAACCTCTTGATCCAATGGACATTCTGTTGTCTTCTGTAGATGCTGGAAAAACTTTACCAGAAGGTTTGGATTACTCCAAGATTTGGCTACAGACAGCGGCAGGAGAGGTGAACACCAGAACAGGGATTCCTCCACCATTTGTCACACTGCAAATAAAGGATTTCCTCAATGGGCCAGGTAAGAGGGCTGCCCATTTTATCCATTTTATTGTTGTAATTGTGTCTTTATTATTACTGTTTATCAAATATATAAATCATGTAGAACGAAATGATGGGACTATTCCGAAATTTTTTGTTTGGTCTGCCTTGTAATTATAAGGAATTTTGTCAAGTCTTATAATGAAACCTATGGGGAATCCACCAGGCAAAAACATCAAACTCGGGGCAGGCTGCATTTACAGGAAATAAAAAACATACAAGCAACAAAAGCACGGTGCGTGGAAACGTGTCAATAATTTCCTATAGATTTTAAACTAACATCTGGCTGCAGTGTTTTTGAGAAAAAAAATAACGGTTAAAAATGACAAAAACGATGCAACTGAAAACGCTGCAAAACACTGTAGGGGGGATTTATCAAGGCCAGCATTCTAGATAGCTGGCATCAAAATGATGCAAAATGTGGATTTATAACTTTTTGAGCTTACTTGGTCAAAAAAAGTTTATCTTTTGTGGTTTTACATTATTCACTCCACTTTTAGAAAGTGGGCATAGTTAGCCTGTGATGCATATCAGATTTATCAAATGGGACTTTTTTTTTTTTTTTTTCAATCACAAAAATGGAATAATTTTTCTCCATAGAAAGTTGTGTAAAAAAAAAGTTTTCAAATTTTTAAATGACGTTTCAGACAAAAATTGTTTCAGTTGACGTTTTTACACAGCCATTGCCACTTTCATAAAAGGGAATGGGTCCTATCAGATTGGGCAGTGTCATAGGTTTGAATGACGCCTCCTTGCCTACTTCTCTCTGACACCACCCACTTGGCTTTGGAGAGGCTAGTTAGCATGCCAGGCACCAAAAATAACAGCACTAATTGTTCAGGAATGACGGGGGCTAGAGAAAAAATTTTAACTGTCCTGGAATCAGTGGAACAGTGTCTATTAAAGAATGCAAAGATCTGAAGCTGGTGGAGGTGGTGAAAGGTCCTCCTTAAAACTGCAATTGGGGATTAGTGTGGTAAATATGATGGTTATGTCAGGTTTTTGTGACCTTATTACATATGTATACTATGCAGTCAGTGTTTCAGACTACCCAGCATCTATGTGTACACTCATACTTTAAATCAAAGTTACTTCTAACTCTGTAAACTTTACTGTAACAGATGATACATTTCTAAAGATGATGGGTGATAATGTCAGGAAACACCACTCCTATAATCATTATCATAGGGCTTTCATGGGGACATCAAAATCAGCTTCTGCCTAGATATGTAGCAGTATGGGAGTAGGGAATTAAATCAAGCTTGCCATATAGAAGTTTGAGGTGTTTTTTGGGTACAGCAAACCATCTCAGTAATAGATAACACACAGAAATTTCTGAATAGCAGCTTTGAAGGTTCCATTTTAAAGGAACGCTTACCCTAAACATGAATGATAAAAGTAAATTGGAGATAATGTTACCCTGACTGTTTCTCAGTCTGTAGGATTTCCTGCATGTTCCTGTTGTAAAGCAAAAATAAAACAGTCTTGTAGAAATTTTGCAGAGAACACCTGGGTTAATCCACTGATCGGTTCCATTTTCCAGAAGCTGGAGGGGGCGGGGTGTAACATTCTTTTTGTCCTGCTGTAGACAGTGCATATAGGGGAGGCTCCTGCTGCAGCCCATTGTTTTACAGTTAGAAGAGAAGAAGTGGGAACAGCACTCAGCTCCTGGGACACTCCTGGGAGAAGATTTTTTTTTTATTTTGTATTTCTTAATTTTAATTTTAATATGAGACAAAATGAGATGAAAGGAAATAATAATTCACCTTCTATGCTTAGTCTTCCTTTAAAAACATATTTCAGTTTTATGAAGTTATTACCTATCCACTTGATAGGTGATGACTTTGAGTTCAGTAGGGGATCACCTGCAGGGACCCCCACTAATCACCAGAATGGGGTCCTATGTTCATATTCTCCCTCCCCAACCCTGTCTTAAGAGTTGAATGGCGTAGAATCGAGCATGCACCCTGCCGCTCCATTTAGAGTATACGGCACTAATGAAGGTAGCCAAGCCCAGAAGTGCTCATGCTTGCTCATTCCTTCCAACTCCTCCTGGCTGTGGTCGTTGTGTCTGGAGGGAACAAGGGACACAGGACCCCTGCCCTGGCATTTAGTGGGGTTCTGACCTCTCAATGAGAATTAGCAGTTTCCAGTGGATAGATGATAACCTGATCCTACTGGAATACTCTTTGTAGACATTTTACCCCTTGCCGTTAGAATTACATGTAACTGATTGCTAACTTGTAGCTCTTCAGAATCCTCTATCACCATAGTGGAATTACTCAGATTTCCCAGAAACAGAAAAGTAAGGTATAACAGAATAGGTTGTGGTTGTTCACTATGGGTCGTAATTGGAGTGTAAAGGTAAATAATTAGACCAGCGGAGCGACTGATAGTCAATTAACCCAGTCTGCCTGTATAGAAGCCATGCTGTCCCTGCTTGTATACAGGTCATAAATGAATTCACTGTAGTTATAAATCCTCATAAAAAAACATTCTTGGAAAATAACTGCATGTAGAATGCCAGTAAGAAATACAGAAACTGTTACAGGCCGATGGAAAGCAATTTATTGTAATATATTTTCTCTCGCAAGTATCAATGACTAAAATGTTAGAATAAAAATTCCTCTTTTAAAAATTATTTCCTTGAAAGAAGAATTTTGTTGCAAATGCGAAGTGTAAAGCTGGAAGTGTGGAGCGGCTCATTTTACAGAGAGTAGCACAGTCTTGGATATAATCTGAAGCAGTACTACCACCTAGGGGCTGTCTGCCGCCAAAGGGGGTTAAGACGTTTTATTTCAGGTGCTCGTCTTTTCCTTACTCATATACGTATTACATACTACGGCTGTTAAATTTACACTGAAAGCACAAAAACAATAGAATTTATCACCAGGTACTCAAAAAGTGGTTATGCTTTTTGTATAAAAAGTACATCAAATAGAGGAAAAATCTTTAGAAAAAAAAAAATTCTATACAAATTTAGATTTACACTGATACAGTAGATCTTCATCAATATATTGTGCTCTTTCACTATTATCGGAGGCATCTAAACTAGGGTTATATACATTTTATTCTCTAAATAAGTGTTTTTGGCATATATAATAAACAGTCACTTATTAACATATAGTGCTTTTCCCCAGAATCGACATTACTTGAGTGCTACATTATCAAATATTATATGATGAAGTATGTGTTTTTAATAATTTTTTTTTTCTAGAACTTGGTAAATTATTAAAAAAAATAGCATAGTTTTTTTTTCAAAAAATTAAAATAATACAAATAAAATAGCCAAATTCTACTATTTTATCTTTTTAAGTAATTTTTTGTTGTTGACAACTTTGTAAGGAAGATTTTTTCTGTCAGAAAATTAATAGGATAATTGTTTTTTTTTAATATAATGATTTAGAATGTAAAACATTTTTTCTTTCAAACTTAATTATAGTGACTGATATAAAATTAACAAATTTGTAGGCATGATAATAGTTCTTAGATATATTAAAAGCATTAAAGTATGGCATTGTAAAAAAAATTAGTTTTTAAAAAAAAATATAAATGAATTATATACAACATACTGAATTTATTTTTAAGAGTAAAAAATGTTTTCACATCTTTCAGCCATTTTCTAAGGTCTTTAAATAGGAAACCAAAGGATTATTTTGTTATAAAGTAGTAATATTTCTTTGAAAGAAATGGAAGACTTCAAGAAATATTTCATGAACTAAAACGTTGTAGGGCAGTTTTGCTACTGTTCAGACAGCTGAGATAAAAATGAAATCTGTAAGACGTTAAAATGATAACTAAATTATAAATGTCTGTTTAGTGGGATGATGTTTGAGTTTCCTACTAAAAAAAAACTGCTAAAACACTGTAGCCAAAAATAGATTTTTCTTCATTCTTTCATGTATTTTGATTTAGTTTTATTTAATTTTGTAAGGATATATTTTTATTTTTACCTTTTTTTTTATTTATATATTTTTTTACTTTTTGGCTGTATCTGCATGTGTCTTTGCCTCTTTTCTAAAAACAATAAATTTAAAAAAATAAATAAATAAATAAACACCACGGGAAAAATAAAAATCTAAAAACTACCAGATTGCTTTCCATAAATATATAAATTTAATTAGTAACAAATAGGTTGTACTTTGAAGTTTCTTTGCCATTATTTTGGTGATTTTCCATCACACCTCTTACTTGGGTCGAGCTAATATATGAGAAGGTGCAGCTCACACTTATTCCGCCCTTTCAGCTATAGGTTTATTCCAGCATTTGTACAAGAATGACTCCATTGAAACTGTGAACAGAGCGCAAATCACGTGACGGTAAACCTGCTGTAGCCCGGCCATAATCTCGTTCATTAGTTACCTCATAGTGGTTTTTGTCAGCGACTATATATACCACATTACATTTTCGTCTGCCACAAAAATATTTTGCTTTCCTTTAAAAAGGCACAATTACACCCATTAGCTAGCTTAGCATTATATAAAAGGCTGGAGAACGCTCAGCTACCAGAAACCCTTTAGAATAATATATCCAGCAGGTGATAGATTAGTTGGAACAAATTGGAACCATTGCACTTAAGGGGTCCTGGTTTCCATCAAACTGTTTTAAAAATGTCGTCATTTTAATACACAATCTCAGGCCCCGCAGAACAGTCCACAGCAGGTTAATGTGAATCATATGATGTGTCACTGCCCTCAGCTGACATGAGCTGCGTTCCATGTGTGAAGCCATAATAAATCCAATCCCAACCGAGGCAAATTCCCTGTGAGAAGGTGAACTAATCCAGGCCTCACACTGGCATGCTAGCCCTCCGTAATTGAAAGCAGGGCCACCTGTTCCTAACTCAGCCACACTAGGGTAGTGCTGAACTGGAGGCTAAGAGAGTCAGGCAGGTCATCTAGTGCAGACCTCCACATCGGCCCTGGGTGACAGGACACCTAGAGTGTCAGCTCCTGTATACAAGGCCTGCTCAGCTTCTTCTGCCTTCACCATTGACTAACTTGTTACTGCCACATGTGCTGGTGTCCATGTAAATTAAATAAAATGTGTAATTGCTTTACATATATGTGTGTGTGTATGATATATATACAGTCATATGAAAAAGTTTGGGCACCCCTATTAATCTTAATCATTTTAGTTCTAAATATTTGGGTGTTTGCAACAGCCATTTCAATTCGATATATCTAATAACTGATGGAAACAGTAATATTTCAGGATTGAAATGAGGTTTATTGTACTAACAGAAAATGTGCAATATGCATTAAACCAAAATTTGACCGGTGCAAAAATTTGGGAACCCTTATCATTTTATTGATTTGAATACCCTAACTACTTTTACTGACTTACTGAAGCACAAAATTGGTTTTGTAACCTCACTGAGCTTTGAACTTCATAGCCAGGTGTATCCAATCATGAGAAAAGGTATTTAAGGTGGCCAATTGCAAGTTGTTCTCCTATTTGAATCTCCTCTGAAGAGTGGCATCATGGGCTCCTCAAAACAACTCTCAAATGATCTGAAAACAAAGATTGTTCAACATAGTTGTTCAGGGGAAGGATACAAAAAGTTGTCTCAGAGATTTAACCTGTCAGTTTCCACTGTGAGGAACATAGTAAGGAAATGGAAGACCACAGGGACAGTCTGTTAAGCCCAGAAGTGGCAGGCCAAGAAAAATATCAGAAAGGCAGAGAAGAAGAATGGTGAGAACAGTCAAGGACAATCCACAGACCACCTCCAAAGAGCTGCAGCATCATCTTGCTGCAGATGGTGTCACTGTGCATCGGTCAACAATACAGCACACTTTGCACAAGGAGAAGCTGTAGTGGGAGAGTGATGCGAAAGCCGTTCTGAAAGCACGCCACAAACAGAGTCGCCTGAGGTATGCAAAAGCACATTTGGACAAGCCAGCTTCATTTTGGAAGAAGGTCCTGTGAACTGATGAAACAAAGATTGAGTTGTTTGGTCATACAAAAAGGCGTTAGCATGGCGTCAAAGAAACACAGCATTCCAAGAAAAACACTGCTACCCACTGTAAAATTTGGTGGAGGTTCCATCATGCTTTGGGGCTGTGTGGCCAATGCCGGCAACGGGAATCTTGTTAAAGTTGAGGGTCGCATGGATTCAACTCAGTATCAGCAGATTCTGAGAATAATGTACAAGAATCAGTGACGAACTGAAGTTA